>JAKVQX010000385.1:0-18554 GCA_030463015.1 Geotrichum citri-aurantii
AAGTAGCGCTCTCAACGCGCACAAGTAGTATCAGCATTCGATGGCGCCGGATTCCCCATGAATTGTTGAGAAAGTATATAGTGAATTTTTGATCAGCGCAAAATTTCTCGCTAAATGAATTTAATCAATTTTAAAAATTAGCACTATCTTCGTTTAACTTGTAGTTTGAAGTAAGAACTAGAAACTGATGTCGAAAATGAGAATTTTTTACTGTTTTAATGATCAAATCAATCATACTATTTTTTTTTTTTTTGATGTGAGGTTGACAAACTAAAAATCATATCGACGTTCCTGAGTTGAGTTCAAAAAAAGAATTGATACTTATGATTTATTGTCATTATTTAAAAACTATATTATAAGTCTTATTTCAGCAGACAGTTTTAAACAACTTTTTTTGAAATCAGAATCCACCCAGCTAGTCAAATCAGACTGCCATAAACAATGACAACTAAAATAAATTCATTATTATAAAAGTTAAAAGTTAATTAAAAACAAGTTTTAAAATTTCTCATCAATAGAGACTGTTGTTTTAACGCAGGTAGAGTAGTAAATGACTACAGGTGTCACTAAACTGTTAATGGCCATTTCTATACACTGCTGTCAACATGCCCCCTTCTGTGCTTTCGGTACGATTACAAGTGGCCACTCCCTGTAAGTACAAGAGTTAAATATAAATTCAGGAGCCCAGATCTTTTTTTTTTTTCTCACGATCTTCTTTTTTTATTTATTTCCTGAGCAATCATTACCTTCACCAATCCAGTTCAGCTATCACATTCAGTGAAAAAAAAATAATTATACAAATACAATTGATTGGAAATGTCAATGGAAAAACCTAAAACCAGCTATGGCCCACCATTAGTCTCTTTTGACTCGTTCAGCAACGATCCGTTGATCAGCCTTGCCAACAGTCTGGACCCTGGCAGGCATTCTGCTGCTGGCACAGTGGCCCAAAATACAACCTTTTGGCAGAAAGTTACAATTGACCGGCATTTCTTTGACCAGAGTGAAGATGAAGTTAATATGGAATTATCTAAGGTGCTTGAGCACACATACTTGCATTTTCATACTGGCAGCCAAGAAGACTGGAAAAAGTCAATTGAACAAGGCTGGAAACTCTACATGACTTCGCACATATTAACCACGCCAAGCCCCATGAACCTTGAGACAAAAATACCCAGATACTATACTCAAATTGATAGTAATTTGTTTCAAAAAGTTAAACCGCATCTTCAGTATGTGTGGTTGGATGGGTATGACAGCAACCTGGACTATTTAATCGGAAGCAAATGGTTGGAGGGCGACGTTGTCATTTCCAACACCAGTCTACAGTATGCTATCCTGGATCTTGATAGATTTGCAGAAGAATGGGAACAGTGCTCTGAGCTGCCAGACATTTCAGAAAGCCAAAAGAAAGAGTTGGACACTAACTTACCAACCGGTAACGACCTTTACAGTCTCTCTCCCGCCATGAATGCGATAGTCAGAAACACCAATTGTGCCACAGTCCGATATGCTCTGTATAGGGTCCAGGTTCTATTTAATGCATTTGCTAAACTTATTGCAAGTCAGACTCAGCCTAGTTTTAGATGCGGGATTAAAGGTAAAATGGGACTGGTTTCGAGTTTTTCGTGGTCTTTAGAGAGGGAGAACGCAAGTAATAGAATTCATGCAACTGAGGTCACTGGAGTTTGATGGCAATTGAAATCATTAACACTATAGAGATTAAGATTAAAAATAAATTATGAAGTAATATGTAATGGGATACATTTATAAAAACTATGGTATTAATACTGTCGTTGTAATAGTTGTAAAACTATAGTAATGGTAGCAATAATTTTATAATATTGGAATAGTGTAATGATAACAGTATCTTAATTTTTTTAACGGCGCAACTGTGGTTGATACATATTCACACGTTTTAAGTCTTTTACAAATGTCTTAAAAATTTATTAGTAATTTTTTTTAATATTGAGTTTAACCATTAATTCTAATATAAATTTTTAAATAATAAGTCATATATTAGCAATTAAAGTATATCTCAGAACGTGTGTAAGAATAAGTCCGAATGAAACTTTTGCATGTTGATTTTCAGCCGTATAACTTTTTTTTTTTTAATTTTTACTTTGGTTTAAATTTTCGCACATTTGTAATAAAAAATTTTAAATCACAGCATGAAATGTAATTGTAATTTTATTTTAACATGTTATAGTCAAATGCCGTTCATAATAAAAATTAAAAACCTTAAATTAATTTTTTTATTTGTAAAAGATTGCTCATGAATTTTTAGGTACCATGATTTAACAATTTTACTCAGAGACTACTAATATGATTTTTCATTAGAAATATTTTACTGTTTTATGTTAAAAAATTTATTATTTTTTAATTTTTATAATTTCAACAACAACAACAATAATATTCATTATTTCAGAAACACTTAATTTGAATTCGTTTTAAAATAACAAAAATTATATATATATATAAAACGTGTTTTGATTCTTAATTTTTTTCTTTCATTTAATTATCTTCTCTATTTCCCCATTACTCAAAATAAAAAAAACCTATTCAATCACCCTAAATTTCTAAAAAAAAAAACCTCCCATAAATAACCCCATCCCAAAATCAATTGACTTTTCATTATGTCCGCCAGCGAACCTGCCCAAATCTCTAAGGATACGCTTTCCTTTGCCGATAAGGATGGCCAATTCAAGCGCAAGCCTTCTACCTTCCGCAGTACCATTGCACCCGGCACTCAATTTCCCCCTGAGGCTGGCCGTTACCACCTGTACGTCTCCTACGCGTGTCCTTGGGCCCACCGCACCCTGCTGACTCGCCACCTCAAGGGCCTTGTTGGCATTATCACTGTATCTGTCGTTGACTGGTACATGGGCGCCAATGGCTGGAGATTTACCACCCCTGACAAGGTTCCCGGCGCTACTCCTGATCACCTCTACGGCTCCCAGTATCTTAAAGAGATTTACTTCAAGGCCCAGCCTGACTACTCTGGCCGCTTCACTGTCCCTGTTTTGTGGGACAAGAAGACCAAGACCATTGTCAACAATGAGTCGTCTGAGATTATCAGAATCTTTTACACTCAATTCGACGACCTGATTGAGGACAAGTACAAGGGCATTAACTTTTACAAGCCTGAAAACGCCAGCAAGATTGACGAACTCAACGAATGGATCTACAACGACATTAACAACGGCGTCTACAAGTCTGGTTTCGCCACCACTCAAGAGGCCTACGAGGAGCACGTCACTATTCTTTTCAAGGCTCTTGACCGCGTCGAAGCCATTCTGGAAAAGTCCGAAGGGCCCTATCTATTGGGCAAAGAGTTCACTGAGGCTGATCTCAGACTCTACCCCACCATTGTCAGGTTTGACCCTGTCTATGTTCAGCATTTCAAGTGCAACATTGGTATGATCAGATACAACTACCCGCATATCCACAAGTGGCTGCAGCATCTGTACTGGGACACCCCCGGCTTTAAAGAGACTACTGACTTTGATCATATCAAGTTCCACTACACCAAGAGTCACCTGAAGTACAACCCATACGGAATTACCGCTCTTGGTCCACTTCCCCACATTTTGCCCAAGTCGGCGTAAGGTTTTTTAATTTTTTTTTAAATTTCAATTAATTTCAGTAATTTTTTTTAACGTGTCTATACTTTTAGTTTTCTCTCTTTTAAGGTAGTGGAGTCAATTGGTTTGATCAGCTTTGAAATTTTGTAATAAAGCTGGCCAAGAAAGAAATAAAATTAAGAAGTATTTGCATCTCTTTTTTTTTGTAGTGAATAGCACCATGTGTGCAACTCAATTCATGTCAAAAAATCAGGATAAATTAATCAGTGTAAAAAATTTTAATTTTTAAAAAGAGACTCTGAAAAAAACTGGGCCCAACCGGGAATTGAACCCGGGACCTCTCGCAATCGTGCTTAGAAAACCCTAAGCGAGAATTATACCACTAAACCATCGGGCCAGTTAATTGTTTGATTGAATGTTTCGTTAGTTTGGAATATACTATGCAAAGTTGTCAAATTTATTGCGTTGAGCTGAAAAATGTTTTTTTTTTACAAGAAAATACTAAAATATGGCAATTTATTTTGAATGTTTAAGAAAATCAAGCTTTGTAAAAAACACAAATTGAGCGTACCATTTTTTCATCCAAAAATATGGCATTCTGACAACCCCCTCTTAAAGTATGCCAATTAAACGCAAGCCTCTTTTTAGCAGTCAAATTCGTTCAACTTAATTAAATTCTTTGTTTTTTCTATACCCGAAGATTGTGGGTTTTTAGTTAGACTTCTTTTTCGTCCTTGCACCCCACTGGAACACTAAAAATCTGATACCATTGTTTTTTTTTTTTTTTTCGACACGAACGGATAACACCGAGCTTTTCAAACGACGACACTATTCGTAGATTCAGTTAAGACTCTTGGGTTCCTGGAAGTAAATTTTATTTTGTATTTGTGTGTTTGGTCTTTATTGAAAGGTTTTTTTATTGTCCATGAAATTGTGCTAATGAAGACGGAAAATTGAGTCTTAAAACTTAAGTATTTGATTGATCTCCAGCAACAGACTCAGAAATAGCAGCGCAAATTTCAGATGTTAACCATTGTCTAGGCCAGCGGTTTGCTGTTAAAAATGATAGCAGAACTGACTTTTTGAAAAAGAAAAAATAAAAATGTTTTGTATTTTGGTTTTTTTTTCTGGAAAATTGCAAATCTTTTTGACCAGATACTGTACGTTTTGTAACTAATTTTTTTTAAGTGAGGACAAAAATCAGATTTTCTATCTATTTAAAAATATTGGGAATGATGCTATTAAATATCAGTGATAGTACAAAAAATTTTACCTGTATGAGTTACAAAATTGTGTCCAGACAAAAAAAAAAAATTACAGTGTAAGCTCTCTGTACCGCTCCTGGCCTCTGCGCTCAGCGTCTGCTAAAAAGTTCACCTCCTCTTGGAGATGGTTCAGTCGAGAAGAAATACCCAAAGCCTCCATTTCTTTCATGTCTTCGTTGAGAAGTCGCTCGTTGCGGAGCTCTGCTGCGGCCTCAAAGGCCTCTTTGTACTTTTTGGTCAGTAGCGCCTGACGTTTCATGTAGCCGCCCATGGTGAGTGACAGCTTGTGCTCAACCTTGTTGCACTTCTCGCCAAGCTCAGTCAGACCCTCAAGAAGTCGCTCCGCCACGTCGGCATCCTCTTCAGTATCGGATTCGTAGTCCAGACCAGGCAAGGCGTACGGTTGGGCTTCGATCTGTGTATTGAATTTCTTGACAATAGTTTTCAACGCGTTTTCATTTATTTCCTTGTTAATTTCGTCCAATGCCAGCCTGCGGTCTTCGTCGGTGAGGCTGGGTAAAATATCACCCGGCATGGGGTAGCCATCAGTAGGGTACTGAACGTTATCAGAAATAATCAGTCGCGACAGTTCGCTCGCAACCTCACTGTTGATTTCAGATGATTTTTCCGCTCTAAACTCTGCAAACATGTACTCATCTGCTTCAATTACAGGCCTGGGAAGTTCTCGCTGAAGAACCTGTGACCGACGTCTAAGTTCTTGTTGGCGATCCTCTTCTTCTTGGATTTTGAGCAGCCTGGCACGTTCACCAGCATCTTCTTCCAATCTACCAGTTGTAACTCCATCAAGTTTGAGCTCATCATCTTCAGGCATCACAATGTCAAAATTATTTAATGGTTTTGGTAGGCTTTCAAATCGTCTTTTCAGCTCTCCTCGTGGAGTGGCACCAACATCAATTCTATTCACACCTAATCCGTCTCGTCGTGGGGTCTGTGATATCGTTTTTAGCGCGTTAGGAGTTTGCACTATTTCATGATTTGGAAGAATGCTGCCACTTGAGAACGTCGAATCATGTAACGGAGTGTTAACGTCGCCAAGCAGCGACGACTGCTCATTAGATAATGCGTGAATGTCTCTAACTGATTGAAGAATCCGATCGTCAGTACGGTTAACTTGTGGAGTTCTTGTCGGTTCACGTATCACAGATTCATTGTACTCAGTAACTAACGCTCCTGTCGCGCTATCGTTATCGCTGTACTTTTCTCTAACTCTGTCACCTCTCGTTCCATGTTTAACAATTTGTTCTAGTTCTTCATCGTTAACTTGTGGTGCTGGTAAAACTAGTTTGCGGCGCTTCGAAATTTTGTCGGCTTGGTTCAGTTCAAGCAGTCTTTCTGCTTTGGCCTGTGCAGATTGTTCTGCTGCTGCAGCAATAGTTTCAAGGTCTCTAGAACGCTTTTTGGTGTCTCCATCCTTGTCAAGAGACTCTTTCATAAGCACACCCTTATGATGAGTTTTTAAATCGAATTTGGCCTTGGTCCGTAGATTATGGACAATCTCATCAGACGTGTCGTAGAAGCCTGGTGCAGGCTTGTGTTCAAATGGAATATCTGCATTGTAGTCGACTTGGTTTTTTTTCTTTTTCGTGAGCTTTGTATTAATACCGGCAAGCTTCAACTCTCGTCGTTTTTGCAACAGCGCTAGTCGCTTACTTTCTTCTAAAATCCGCTCGCGATCCTTTCGCTTAGCCTTTTTACCCTGCGTGTTTGCCAATCTAGCACGCGCTTCTGACAGCATTTCTAGTTCGTCTGCGTCCATGTCGACCGCGTCAGGACGTGCTGGTTTGGACTCGGGAGTTGGATCGATATCACCAGCACGGTATTTTCTGGCACCTGATGGTGCACTAGCATCGCTACCAACACCTGTCAAAGACAGACCGTCGCCGCCTTGCTGTTGCTCGTCCTGCTCGGCTTCGTCTAAAAGTTTCTGATAGCGTTCAATACACTGAGTAGCTGTGCGGCCAACGATAGGAGCAATTGTCCGCCATTGTGTTGGCATAAGTTTCGCAAGATGTAGCAGCTTTTCGTCTTCTTCGCGCGACCATTCTATTTTCTTGATGGTGGGATCCAGCCATTCGAACCATCTTGCCTTGACCTGCTTTGCGGTCTTGCGGGCGAGCAGCGAGGAAACGCGCGCCCATTGATTCAGGCCATACTTGGAGATTGCTGCGCGCAAGATTTCGTCCTCGACATTAGTCCACACGCCTCCTTTAATGTAAGTAGGTGCCATTGATGCTGTTGGTACTGCTTCTACTGTTTTTGTTGGTTAATGGTTTTTAAGGTTGTTGCTCGACAAAGAGGAAGGAGGATCAACACGACGATGGGAGTTTGAAATTTTTTGGTATTGAATAAGAAAGTAGGGTTAGGTCAAATATCTTTTTTTTATTTTTTATTTTTAATTTTTTTTTGATCTAGATTTATTTTTAAAATTTCAAACAAGATCCTCCTCTACCCCTATTGATTTCTCTCTGAACCTCCTTTAACAACCAGTTTTCTCAGGTCAATGGGCCCTGACTATCTTTTTTTCTCATAATGCAATTGTCTTCTAAGCATCAAAAGCTTATCCTGCAATGCTATCCAACAGGCAAGGAGATTGAGAAGCGACCCAACCCTTCGGAGCTCTCCTATCTTTTGTACTACGTATCGACCCGACGCACTAAGCTGATAAAAGTCGGCACTTTTCTGGAACAAAAGGCACAAAGCGATTTATATAAAGGCCGGTTTGGGTATGTGACTTTAACTTTTCTCTTCTTTTTTCCTTTAACAAGCATAAGTTTTTGTGGACTAGTGAATCTTTTTTCATTTAGTTTTTTGCAATTCACACAGGCTTCCAGTTTTTCTTGTCTTAATACTAATTTTTCCTTATTAATACCACAGAAATGTTCAGGTAACACTTGACATTTTAAATGCACTTGTTGAAAAGTGCCCAGAAGATTTGAACCTTTTTGCTCGAAATATTGTTAATGTTCTCAAGGATGTCGTGTCCGGCAATGATTTCCTCCTCGTCAAACATACTAATAACGTTTTTGACACATTTTGCAAGAATCACGATTTAACGCTATTTAGAGGCGATCCCTCATATGTTGTTGCGTTTCAAAATCTTGTCTCGTTGTTTGTTAATTTGGCTGAAGGCAACAACACAAATCCTCGACCTAATGAAACAGAGTGGAAAGTAGTTGGTATTGAGGCAAGCAAAAGCGTAACAATGTCTGTGGCTCTTTCAACTGTGGTTGGAACCGCCTTTATTCCAGAAATCATTCCTATTTTGTTAACCAACTTGTCAACTGCAAGCAAAGAAAAAGGATTAGTTGATCTGAACTCAAAGATTGTGATTCTGGACTCTAATCAGCGGCCAAACCGGAGAAAGAGTATTCATCTTGACACAGCTGTACCCCTGGATTTGACCACAGATGAACAGCTATTGTACAAAAGTCTACAGACACTACGACATATCGTGGAAACCACCTCAACCAGCGTGTCAAAAACCGCAACTGGAGCAGCACTTAAGTTTATCTTGGAAAACGGTTCTTCACTGGACTGGGCTTCAGAGCTGCTGGAGGTTATGACTAATTGGGTACCCGTACAAACTAGATTCGTGGTGCTGATGGAACTAATTGAACAACTGGTAATCATTCCCATAACTGATATTCCAAATCAAAGAGTTGTTGTAAGGTTGGTGACGTCATTAATGTCATCCACTGTCACCATGGTTGGACTGTCAGTGATTGATATCTTGAGAACTCTGCTGCAGCACGAGTATCATCTGTTACAGTCTGACGAACAAACCCCACAGTTGGAGGAATTAATTGAGGCATTGAAAGAAAGCATAATTTCATTGTCTCTTCACATTTATTACGCTTCGCAGATTTCTGACATGATTGCTGAGACACTTATGAAGTGCAAATATCCTGGCAAGTCTGTCGTGGCGCCTGGTGCCAATACTGTAGACAGCTCGGTGACTGCAGCATTTTTAGTGAACAACCTAGAAATCATCTACAAAATGATTTTACTTGCACCAAAACACACAGGCAGCGTGGTTAACAGCCAATTGTCAGTAACAAGCTGGAACGGGTCCCAATTTTTGCTAAACCACGAGAATAATGCTGTCAAAGAACACTATAGCAAAGCGTTACTACTCTTTTTGGGCTGCAAAGAAATAGATTTTGACTACAATCTACGGTTGTCAAACGACTTCAAAGCTGTGGACGGGTCGTTTTTTGGTCGTCTGTTAATCGAACTATACACTCTTGTGACCTCAGAAACCACTACTGCCTCCGACTACAACATTGCAATTAAAGTCTTGGACAGCTTTGTCTCAAATCTAGGCGAACACGGATTAGTCCGTGCAGTGGCATTTGCGCTGGCAATTGAAAACAAAGCCAAAAAGTTACTTTTTGAAAATGGGACACAGGCGGGCCTTGAGGGCCGAGACCTGACTGCGGGTCTGGCATTGGCAAGTATCTCGTTAAAAGTGATTAGAGATGTTGCTTTTGAGCTTGAAATGAGCGACCTAGTTTACTTTGTCACAGCTCAAATGGAGAAACGACAGGAATTGGGTGTGTGGTACGACCCAAGAAAGTCAAACTTGTCTTTTATTATTGAAAACCTTCCACAATTATCACCAATCCTAGTTTCTGATATTGAGCAGAGCGATAAAGTCAACTCGCTATTCTCGATCATCAAAACTGCCATAACCAAGCAACAGTCACAACAACAGCAAGGCTTTTATGAGGGCGCTGACTCAGTAGCTATTTCTAATATTGTACTTGAAGCCGATTTTACTGGCAGAGTCATTATGGCCGATGACGAAATAGTACCGCCTTCTGTCGCATATTCACTATTGCTCCAACAAAATGGCAATGGAACCACGGTGGATACCAATTCTGCTGCTGGTAACGCTGCTACCAAAATAACTCGCGCCAAGTCACTCAACCAACTACGTCAACGCTACCAGGCCGCGGGTTCCATCCGGGGTGTACCAGCACTGAACAACAGCGCCGACAGTTTTGGCGGCGCTGACAGCACAAATGTGTCGATACGGAGTGGAGGCAATAATGCCAATAGCAACGGGATTGCCAGAGATCAGGCTAATGGAAATGATTTTGGCATGAGCAAAGAGTCACAGCCACACCAGCCAACGGTGCGAGACCTTAAGCGAGCTGTATCGGGGCTCAGCATCCGGTCCGCGTACGTGCGCGGCTGCAACGGTACCGATACCGTTACGTCTATTGCGGAGATGCCAACACGAAAACTAGGTGGCGTAGATGTTGTCAAGAAGAAGATTGACGTGTCAAGCTTTTTGGACACTCTTGATGTTGACGAACTCAGCTCCAAGGGCCGGTTCGTTTAAGAAGGAAACACAGTTGGAGAGCATTAATAAGATTAGTTTTATGGACTGATAATAATAACAGTAAAGAGATTTTTCATACAATTTCCATAAATAACACAAACTAATTTTTTTTCTTTTTCATCAAACTCTTCAAATTCAAGTACCCAGGGTGCACAAAGTCTTTTGGTCGGGACTCGTCATGAATATGGTATAGTAAACAACATTATGATAAACAAACGACACACAAAAAATAAAGAAAAACACATCAAAAATAGCAACAAAATAAAAAAAACCAGGCACAGGCCAGATATGAAATAAAAATAAAAAAAAAACAAAAAAAACAACAACAAAACGACAACAACACTACAGCGAAATTACAACCTAAACTACTCTGCTCAAGTAGAAGTAGAAAAACTCTTAAAAGACGTGATATGGCGCAAGTACTCAGACTGAAACTTGGGGGTTTGACCGTAAGGGATTCCAAAACCGACAAGGGCTGGGTTAGGAGTGAGAAGAGATGTAATGCTAGGATTGTGTGTCGGGCTGCCACCCACCGTGGCAGTGGTAGAAGATTTGATAGTAGGGGATACTTTCGTAGCCGCACTACCCGCAGTCGTCGTCACAGCTGCACTGTTTTGTGCAGAGGTGGGTGCCAGTAGGTCAGGCGTGGTGCGATAACTACTGGCACTGAGCGGACTAGAGCTGAGAACAGGCCCCGTAGGAGTGGTTGGCCAGTAACTCACGCTGCTACCGTTGCTGCTGCTGATACTTGTGAAGCTGTTTGGACGGCTCGTGCTTCGATTAGGAGACAAGTTGTTCATATTGTTGGGTATCTGAGATGGCGCCTGCTTAGGTGGACTGTTTGCTGAGCTGTTGAAAATTGATTGAAATTTGGAAGACGTCTGATTATTAGACTTTAGTACAAATTGCGAAGAATTTGGGGATGAGCTCCAGATGATCTCCTCGTGATTGGAGCTGCGGCGTCTCATGGGAATGTGGTTAGAAGGCTGTGAAATAATGGGGAGCTGAGGCAGTTCGCCGCACTCGTCATGATCAATACCGCTGTTAGAGTTGTAGCTACCAACGACGACGTCATCGCTATCATCGTCATCATCATCGAAAATGGCAAACTCGGAATGAAGCGAAGAAGACATTCCTGGGGTATCCAAGGTCTGCCGCCTCTTTTGCTGTTGAAACTTCTTCCAGGTCTCAAACTGTTGGGTGGCTGACACATTCCCGACAAAATCGGTCGCAAGGCCCTCATTCAAGCTGTTGGCAGAAAATTTGTCACTAACATCCAGAGTGCTGCAAGTGCTGCTAGTAGGAAGGTCATCTTCAACCGCCCATTCCGGGCTTTTCGTCGACTTTCTTCTACTCCTGCCGGCCTTTTTCTTTGGCTGAGTCGGAGGCTGCTGATCGGACATGTCAGTCATAATCTCAGGTCTGAGTTTAGAAAACTCAGACTTAGACCGCTGCTTTTTTGATCTGGCCGATACCCCAGTACCAGCCTGAGACAAAGACGGAGACTGCTTGCTGGCACTTGCCGGAACTGAAAAGCTGTGACGCTTCTGCGCGACGCTTGTCCAACCGTCGTCATCTTCTTTATCTATTTAACGTAAGAAAAAAAAAAAAAGGGATTAGTCCTGAAAGAAAGGGATGCCCAATTGTAAATTGGATTCATACTTTTAGGAGAGACAAGGCTGTTTAAGCACAAAAAAAAAATTTCAAAGTTAGTCAAAAGAATGTTGATTATGGACAATTTTGCTCACTACTTCCGTAGGGGTGTCGGAATAGTGGAAAGACAAAAAAAAGAAAAACACTCACTTATGCCGCTGCTGAAGAAGAGCTTTCTCTAAAAGCTCCTTCTTTTTCAACTTTTTCTCATGCTTCTTTTTGTTTTTTGCAAGCTTCTTGAGATACCTATAAATAAATTGAAAAAAAGACGAGTTTCAGGTTAGGTCCGCATCGTGCCGAGGGTAATGATGATGTCTGACTCACTTTTGATTGATGTCCTTTATGTCCACCAAAAAAGAGGGCTTCTTCAAAATAGAAGTAGACTCCTTGATGGCGATCAACTGATTAATTGTGTACACAGGCATTGCGGTAGAGCTCGATCAAAGAGCAGATGCTGTTAGTGCTGTATTATCAAGAGAGGACTGCTGAACCAATTAAATAGCACAAAATAAGAGGGTGGGGACCTCTTTTAGGTTTTCAGATCGAAAGAACAGCTGAGCACCCAGTCAACAGAAACGAAGCCAGATGAGCGAAAATTGAAAAAAAAAAAACAAAAAAAAACAGGACAACCTGAAGAGAACAGACAACAAGTGAAAGAGTATTCTTTTCAAGAAGAGATTTCTGTTTCTCAATTTTTTAATTGCAAAAGAAAGAAGAAAATTTCCAAAGAAAGCGAAGAAAAAGGGAAGAAAGAAGAGAGAGGAAAAAAAGATACAAAGAAATCAAAGCAGTTTGTTTTTGTAATTTTTTAAACTGTTTGAAAAGGAAGAAATAGCGCGTTGGAGGCGTGATTTGGAAGAGATCAAAGTGCAACAAAAATCTAAAATCTAAAAAAAAACACCAGATTTTTAATTAATCAATCTTTTTGTTACTGCATAAAACTGGCTTTTTTGTTGTTGTTGTAGTGTCGCACATATAGATTTTAGATTTCAGATTATGGATTTTGTACTTTTTTTTTTTTTTTTTTTTAAATTATTCTAAACGATGTCTAGAATTTAGTCAGGGCTCTTTAATTTGTTTAAACAAAATCAAAAATCAAAACTCTAATTAAAATAACCTTAATGATAAACCTAACCCCAAACTCCCAGTTCAAGAAAAACAAAAAAAAATTTATGAACCAAAATCTTTTTTTTTTTTTTTCCCTTCTATCTCGTCTGTTGCAATCTTCATTTTTAACTTCAACTCATATCTATAGCACCTAAAAATCACAACCATGCCCGTCGCCAAATCACTCCACAAGGTCGCCAAAAAAGTCGCCGGCTCTGAAAAGTCTGTTCATCCCAGAGGCCGCAAGTTTAAGCAGCTCAATAAAGCTACTCTTAGACATGCTAAACTGGCGAAACACAAGGCTGTTCGCAGCAACGCCAAAGAAGCCGAATGTAAGTTCGATAAATCTTATAATATTGCTATTATGAAATCTTAATACTAATAACTATTTTTGTTTTATAGTTGTGAGATACAAGTATTTTAGAGAGGCAGTCAAGCTTTCTGGCGTGGAATCATTCAGTCTAGAAGAGATCAGAAATCTGATAGAAGTGTGAGTACCAGCAATCTCCACTAATTTAAAAAGATAGCATATTAACGCGCCTCAGATACGTCGAGAAAGATAGAGAGGAACTGGAAAAGCTGAAATCCGAGAGAAGACCCGGCAGACCTGCCTCAAGCAGACAAGACTCTTTGCAGAGAAGGATGGATCTGGAACGAAACGAATTCAAGACAGGATACAGTAAGTTTAAGAGAATTTTTTATTCAGATTTGTTCCACAAACATGTCATTCTAACAGCTTATTTTTCATTATTAGATTTGCCTGATCTTACCGACAAGGATAATGTTCAGAGACTGCTGAAGTGGGACGGTGGCATTGGTGGAATCATTCAAGTCAACATGATGCGAGTTACTGAACAGCCTTCCAGTGCCACTCAGAAGACTGACACCGAGATGCAAGAGTAGTTTAGAAAAGAAAAAAAAGAAAAGAAATAAATGGTAGTGCCGGTTTTTTTGTTGTCGTTTTCTATGTCATATTCGATACTGTCAAAAAGCCGCCCAGCAACAACCCCACACTCGCGATCGAACCAAAAAACAATTTATATAAATATTTAGCATCCCGATTCTTTTTGCTATAGCGCCGCTCAAATACAAGCATTTTATCGTTACCACCGATGATGCTCCAGCCTTTCGATTCGAACTTTGTGATGGTCCGAAGATACTTTTCGGGATTTTGCAACTGGGAAAGAATTGTGTAGAGGTCCTTAGGCGAGCGCTCACTGTGGAGTGGCTTTTTTAGAGATTTGACGATTTTGAGGGTTGGTGAGAGAATGAAGTATTCGCGCTCAAGGCCAATTGTCGTAGGAGTGGGGATGTCAGCTGCGATAGAGGGTGGAATGTAAAAGTCATAATCTAACGATGATGTATTTGATGATGATTTGTGCGCAGTTTCTTGTTTAATTCGGGCAGCGTGTACAGCTTCAAGTGATTTATCTAGTTCCTGAATGACGTAGTCTTCAATATTTAGATTTGTGCCACCACTGACAGCAGTAGGAATAGTATTTGGGTCGGTGTTGGCTTGCTCTGTCGCTTTTGTTGCCGATGCCATTTGCGATGATGAGGTTGTTGGGTCAACTGTATGCAAAATAATGCCTTCTTCTGGTTTTGAAAACTCTTCAGTGTATGAAATCAAATTTTCAATTTCAAAGTCCTGCTTCATGATACGCTCACCGTTAGGACCAACTCTATCTTTGGTTGACAACGGGAATTGCTTTTTCCTGCTACTGCTAGAATAGGTTGCCGCGTTGCTAGATAGAGCTGAATTTGCCATATCATCAGCCATGAAATGAAGTAGTCGATCAAATTCTTTGGCTGCTTTATCCGGTGTTTTGGGAGGCGGTGGTGGAGCGAAACGAGACCGAGGAGACAAGCTTGAAGAGACCAGCTTAGGATCTAATGTATGTCTGTTTTTCGCGCGCTTATTTCTTGCATGGCTCATACTACGCCGTAGCAGTGCCACGGAAGTTTTAGCAACGGGACAATGTAACATAATGAATTGAAATCACTAAAAGTGTGCCAGTTCAGGTGTAATAGGTTTTGCAAAAAATTAAAAAAAAGAATTCGATTATATGGTGATGTGGTGTCAATCAAAAAATTGGTTCGAGAAAAAAGTGGGTTGGTTAATTTTAAGCAAACTTTTGGCGTTGGGGAACCTTTGGAATTTCAAAGTGACTTTGAAAAGCAAAACATTTCACTCTTGAACTTGCGCTTCACATGAACTTTTCATAACCAAAAAAAACAACAACGTAAAAAAAAGGTGCTGAACATGTTATCAGCCCTAATGATATAAAAAACTTAGTTGACAAAATAACTGTTGTAGTATTTAAAAGTATCTTTCAAAAATTTAAAAAGGTGGAAGTTTGAAATTGACCATGCTCTTTTTTTTTTTTTTTTTTTCACCATTTAGTTTGGTGACCTGATCTGCATGAACATTTATTTAGTTTCTTGTAAATATTTTCTAATATTATTGAAGGTAAGTTATTCAGAAGGTACCAACTGATCCACCCCCCACATCTCCCTCTTTCCAAAAACAAAAACAAACAAACATCAAAGTTTTTTTTCTATTGGCACATTCATATCGGTTACTCTTCTTGACAAAATTAAGCAAAGTTTTGGAGTTACAGAAGAACCTGAGAACTGAGTGACCCGTCAAACACTGGTGTTTCGTTCTCAAATTTACTTTGCAGTAGAGGCCAGCGTAAATATGTTCCTTTGATTGATTTTTCCAATTTTTTTTTCTTTCATCCCAATTTTGATTTTTTCTTTCATACTAAATGAAACTTCTGATTTACAAAATCAGTTTCTATTTCTAATCATCTCTACCAGCATCTACAAAAACCAAAAATCACACACAATGCCATTTGGTCAGCTCGTTATTGGCCCACCAGGCTCTGGAAAATCGACATACTGCTATGGCATGTATCAGTTTTTATCAGCCATTGGCCGCAAGACCTCTGTAATCAACTTAGATCCTGCCAATGACCGCACAAACTACCCATGCGCCCTTGACATTCGCGATTTTACCAAGCTCGAAGATATCATGGAAAGCATGAACCTCGGTCCTAATGGAGGTATTATGCATGCTTTAGAAGAGATAGAAGATTCTTTGGACGACTTTGTTGATATGGTCGAGTCGCTGGGCGAGTCGGACTACCTTATTTTTGACTGTCCCGGCCAGGTTGAGCTTTTCACCCATCATTCCGCCCTCAACAAGATTTTCAAAAAACTAGAGAAGCTGGACTATCGTCTGGTTGTTGTACATCTTATTGACGCATATTACATCACATCGCCCTCACAATACATTTCGATATTGTTGCTGGCACTGCGGAGTATGCTCCAGCTCGACCTCCCCCACGTTAACGTTCTTAGTAAAGTCGATCTGCTCAAAAACTATGGTGATTTGGAATTCAATCTTGATTTCTACACAGAAGTGCAAGATCTATCGTTTTTATTCCCACATATCGATGCTGAGCAAAAAACTGTGCTAGGCAAGCGCTACGCGCGGCTTACGGAGGCCATTGCTGATTTGGTCACAGACTTTGGGCTTGTGTCGTTTGAAGTTTTAGCCGTTGAAGACAAAAAGAGTATGATTTCACTGCTAACAGTGATTGACAAGTCCGTGGGTTACATGTTTGGTAGTACAGAGATTGGTGGCGATACCGTCTGGGCAGAGGCGACACGACAGGGTGGTTATCTCGGCAGCGTCCAAGACATCCAGGAGCGATGGGTCGATTACAAAGAGGAGTACGATGAGAAAGAAATTAAAGAGATGGAAGAGAAGAGGAAACAGTCGCAGCAACAATATGATGAAGAGACGCGGCCGCTGACGGAAGAGGAAGAATGGGAGATGGCGGTAAAGGACTGGGAACAGAAAAATAACACCAAGATGCCACGATAGAAAACATGTGAAAGAAAGAAGGGAAGAAAAAACTACTAATGACACACCTGTAGATATATACTTTACTCAGTAAATATAAGAAAAGTAAAAATCAAGTTCACTACTTGTGAACTCATATTATTTATAATGAAAAATCTGCAAAAACATTTTTTTCAACTATTTATGATTCAGTAAAAACGAAAAGACTTAATTGTTTTGATGTGTGTGTGTATTTATAAGGTTTTCTATCTGAAGACTAGAGCTTTGATATCTTTTTGTACAAGTTATCTTAAATCTTACTCAAAAAAAACAACAGCAGCTATTTACAATGTCACTACAGTAATGAGACATTAACCTTTTTAACATTTTATTTTAATACATTAAAAACTGTTTGCAGTCTTCACATGTAATTTCAGTAGACAAAAAAAAAGCTGAGCTCGAAAATTTATGGGGAATCCGGCGCCATCGAATGTAAAAACCACTTGTGCGCGTTAAGAGCGTTACTTTGAAAGTCCCATAAAGACAACTGTTTTTAAACTGATGTCTTCTTTTTGTATATCTTGTGTTATAAATTGTTTTGTGAATGTGTAACTGTTTTGATGTAAGGACAATAAACTGATTTTTTAATCAACTGAGCTCAATTATATAAAACTTTAGTCTAGTATCTTTAAGAAGTAAATTTAAACCTATTGATAGTTTTGGAATTAATTAGTATTAAGAACGTAGTTGTGAATAATGCAAATTTTTGCTGAGTGAGATAACTCATTTTCATTTTACTTGGATTTTTTTTTCACAGCTTGTGATCAGCTAAAAGAACACTTAGCTGTAAGTAAGTAACAAAATTTTTTACAGATAGAAAAAAAACTGTCGAGACACGCCATTTTGGAGTACCATCAAAAAGACAATTGAATGCATTAGTTTATTTATTTTAATTTATCTTTTTTCAAAAACCAAAAAAATTGCAACTGGTAAAGAAATTTTATTTTTGTATCAATTTAAAGTTATTGTCAGCTTTGTGTATGTGTGGCTTAAGTTTACACAACTTTGTATTTGCAACATTCTAAGGCAAAGACAATCAATCTTTGACAAAAATCATTATGAAATTAAACTAAGCTACTAAATTCAAATCAGATGCCAGTGCATTTGAAAAAGAGTTGTTATTAAAAATTTGTTTGCTGTTTTCTTAACAAGTCCAAAAAAATCATCAGCGAGACAAGAATTTTTCTTGTATAAGATTTTCCAGAAAAAAGATTTCATGTTTTAAAAACCATTTGTCTTTATCAATAAGCTTCAAAAGGTTGTTAAAATACGCATCTCAGAAGGCTAGAAACTGTTAACTAAATATTTAAAAGACTTTGAAAAAAACTTTTTTTTGTGAAAAAAGTTTAGAAACCAATTTGTGAATACCTGAAAATCAAGCAATAAGAAGTTAATATTTTTCAAAAAGATGCACAAAAACTACAAGTTTTTTGCAATAAAAATATTGATTCGACCCAGGATCGAACTGGGGACGTTCTGCGTGTTAAGCAGATGCCATGACCAACTAGACCATCGAACCAACTTTTTATTTAAAAATTATGCCTATTTATTAAATACACGTACACCTACTTTTAAAACCTTTACAAAAGAAAAAAAAAATAGGTTTTTACGTCCTGGGATGACGTTAAAAGCACCCCGTCCTTGGATGACGCAAAAAGCATCAA
>JAKVQX010000386.1:0-18550 GCA_030463015.1 Geotrichum citri-aurantii
TTTTTTTTTTTTTTTTTTTTTTTTTTTTTTTTTTTTTTTTTTTTTTTTTCAATCTCTGACTTTGATCTTGTATCAATCTTGAATACTTCTGATCCTTTGCCATCACTCTCTAAACCCACCATTATCTCAAATCTATTAAAACCTACTCTTACTTGAGTTATCATCAAAAATTACTAACAAACAATGACAATCTCAAAATCAACCATACAACCCCACTAAATTTTTTTAATTTTTTCCATTACTTCATTTTTTTTTTGTAATATAGCAAACTGTTTCCTCAAACACTCTACCCCGTGAACTACGGTAACAACTCGACCCTATTACAGCTCTCGTTCGGCGAGCGCGCGGCTATCGACCAATTGCGACCAGAGCTGCGTCTAGCCATTCTTGAACTCACCGTCAAATCCAAACAGCAGCAGCAGCAGCAGACAGGTAGTGGTTACTGGGCGCAGGTCGTCGAGATTGCTCACCAACAGTCGGCGGTGCTCACCCAAGCCACCAAAAACCGCGACCCAACCAGCACCACCAGCACCACAATCCACTTTGTGGACCCCAACGTACCGGCCTCGCTTATCGAAGCCCTTGACCGGTTTACTCATTCCGCCACTCAACCCCTTCCTGCTACGGATATCGCAACCCCGCTAGGCGACGCCTTTGCACCTGTGCTTGAGTTCTTGGACCGCCACGTGCTCGATGTTTCGTTGTACAGGTTTGCGGTGCTCCGGTTCTTTTTTACATGGCTCGAGCGCGCCGCCGCCTTGACTGCCAGCAGCATTAGCAGTAGTAAGAGTAATAGTGACTACACGTATGCAGAACTGATTAAACTCCAAACCAAGCCTGGCGTCGTGGCCACGTTTCTCGACCGGACGACGCGGCTGATCTCAGCACTAGAGACGTCTCCTGACAGCAGCAGCAGCAGCAGCAGCAGTGCTGGTGAAATAGCGGCTTTGACCCGTTTACGCCAGCACCTCCTTCAACAAGAACAACAACAAGAACAACAACAACAGATGTCGTTTGAAGAATTAGTTGCGCACTCGCAAGAACAAATGCTCGGATGGCTGCTCACGGCCGCAGCCGTGGGTGTGGCAGCCGCGGCGGCCGGGGCCTGGCTGTACGTGCATACTGACGGCCGTGTGCTGAGCATGTCGCTCAAAGACCTGGCAGAACTGTATCGTGAAACCAAACGTTCGCCAGAGACTTTGCGTGGGGGTGATGTGAATCTGTAAAAAAAAAAAAATTATTTAGAGTTTCGGCAACAATAAGAAGAAAAGGGTTTTTATTTTTATTTTTTTTTCCTTCTATTTTTGACTATTGAACAGTTTGTGGTCTGCGTTGTAAAGTGTGGTTTGCATTTGAAAAAAAATAATATTCACACATACAAATGAGTGTGTGCACTAAATATAAAATCTTCTTTTTGCTTTTTAATTGCAGAAAAAAAAAAAAAAATTAAAATAAAAAAAAATTTACCAAAAAATATTGAAACACAAAAAAGAAAATAAAATTTAAAACAAAAAAACTTTTTTTTTAATTATAAGAAAAAAACTAACAACAATAAAACAATCATAACAGGGTCGTAAGAGAGAAAAATAAAATAAATATTAAATGACTGAAAAAAGAATAAGTCGTTTGTGAAAAAAAAAGGAAGTGGTTTAAAAAAATGCTCTAAAAACAGTAGCCTCCAATTTTTTTTTTTTTTTAATTTGAAATGGTGGTTTTGAGTCGACTCCATAGGCCGTCATCCGAGTTCTTGCGTCCAGCTGACGAGGACTTTCTGTTTGGCAGCGAAAAGACGGTAGACAGGGAATGACCAAATGATGACGAGGAGGTTTTGTTTGTATTACTATTATTCTTGTTGACAATGTTGCCGCTGCCACCACGGCCCACCGAGTAGCGGGCAGGCTCCACATCCATAGCCTGTTCGACCTCTTGGAGGTACTCGCTAGGCGTCATGGTGTGCATTTGTGAAATGGGCAGCTTGTTGCCGTAGCCACCGCGGCCGGCTCTAAAGGTTTGGTTGGGAGATGTGAAATGCTGAATGGGTGCAGGCGTGGAGGGCACGCTGCGAAGGGCCTCGAGCTCAGGAGAGTCGGGCTGCTGCTTGGCAGCAATTTTAGGGGAGGGCATGTAGTTGCCAAATCCGCCGCGTCCAGTGAGAACCATTGTGTGTGTGTATAAGATGATTTGTTTAAATGCAAAGGTGTGTGTAGTCTAAAGCGACGTGTGAGTATTGTTTATGATGATGAATTAAAAAATTTTGATGAATTAAAAGGGATATTAAAATGGTTTTATACAAAAGAATTGAATGAGTATTTGATTTAAAAAAAAATGCGGAGAAGATGAAAAAAAAAAAAAAAAGTTAAGTGTGTGTTATGACCAAATTTTGATATTAAAAACTGTCATAATGAGGTTTTTCATTATTATTATTTTTACTTACCACAAGGGTAAGTTGTCAGAGAGAACAAAAATAACACATGAGGGTTAATATTAACAAATAACATAATAATATTACAAAATTACAAAACAGTTTGAATATATGTTTGTGAATTTTAATTAAAAAGCAAAAATTGTAAGAAAATTTCCCAACTGTTTAATTAAAAAGCAAAATTAAAAATAAAAAATAAAAAATGTAAAAATAAATAAAAAATATTCATTCTAGTGGTAACTTGGTCCGGAATAAATTCCGTTTAGAGTAATTCATCTCCGTCGCCCACTCATTCTTCAAGAAATCATTAAAAAATTTAAATGTAAAAACAAAAACAACAACAACCTCCTAATTTTTTTTTAACAAATAAACTACAAAAACCCAAGGTCATGTGAACAAACACAATTTTTTAACTTGTTTTTTTCTTTCTGTCTTGGTCTACCTGAATGGTCACTTTTTTAAAAATTAATAAAAAATGTTTAAAAATGAAACAACACACGCCTTTTGTTGTTTTTGCTCTTTAATTTCTCATCAGTATTCTTCTAGACCAGTCCTTTTTTTTTTCTTTCTTGGTTCACGTGGGTCTTATGACTGATTTTTACTTAACCAATTTTTTAGCCCAGACAATTGGCATTTCTCCTCAAATCTTCTCACACACACACTCTTAATGCTGCTAAAAATATTCTTCTAGCAAATAATCATCATAGTTGTCTAGAACATTTGAGGAGAAACAATCATTTACTGTTTAGTCGTCCAATTTTCTCAGCGCTTTAAAAAAATTGGAATTTTTTTGGCAGGTGATTTTTAAAAATGACTCTCTGATGACTTTCGTTTCATACTGTTGTCGACTTATTTTTTGTTGTATTATTTTTAACCGCGCAAAATGCAAAAAAAAAAAAGTGGTTGGTAGCTTTACTTCAACATTTTAAGGCGTCGTGCTGAAATATTCTTAGTATGACATTTACTGACACTACCACATACTGCTGTCAGCAGGCGGTACTAAAGTGTCGCATTGACGTCAATCACAAAAAAAAACATTCTTTTTGCCGATATTCAATCACTAAAGTCTTTTTTCTAGTTGAATGAAAAAAAAAAAAAAAAAAACTATTTTCGATTTGATTGAATTGTGAACACTGCTTTTTTAAAACTACCAGAAAATTCATGTAAATCTTTTAAGAGGGAAATCGCATTGGTTTTATATTCGTAGTGATTATAACAAATATTAACATGTATTTTTTTGCTTCAAGATAAGAAAAAGGTTGTTATGACAGGCTCTTCCGATTTGGGAAAGTGTCTCTGATAAACAAACCCTCAGCAGCCAATCATAGACCACAATTTGAATTAAAACCCTAGCCCTTCGGAGAATGTCGCAAATGAGAAGCTATTTATGGATTAATCTGTTGATCATTATACTATGATTATTATCAGTGGAAGCTTTCGCTTGTTGACGGCTATTCAGATTTCAGTTTCTTCTTTTTTTTTTCTATTGTTTTTGCTGTGGCTTCATCTAGCCGGGGATACTAAAAAAAAAAGCTGAAGTCTCAAACAAGTGTATCGACGATTGATCTTAAAAAAAACCTGTATTTTTAAAAAATCACAGAGTGAAAGTTCATGCCATCTCAGGTGTCGGCAATTGTATAAATATTATATGCAATATTAGTGGGTTTGTCTGTTTTTTTTTATTGACCTTGATGCTGTTCTTTAATACTTGATTTTAAGTTTTAATGCTGTAGCATCAATAAGATCTACATTTTGCTGTCTAACAAATATATAAAGCGTGTGTGTGTGTGTGTGTGAAGTTTGATGTGAATAAAATGTCACATCTCTATAATTTTACAATAGGGCGTATGTTTGATTTCAAATCACCTAAACACAATTACAAGAAAGCAAAAAGAAGAAGAGAAATTTTTTTTTCAAACAAACAAACATGGAGAGTGGGAGATGTTGTCATGGACACACTATAGAAGACAACACAAGAGGAGAAGCGGGTTAATTTTAATATAATTAGTGACTTTTGCGCAACTGGTTATAAGTTAAAGTGATAATGCTGAATGTAAGTAATGCTTTCGCTTATAAAAAAAACAGTAGGAAAAAAACAACAATAACCTTTTAATGAAACTGCTATTAAATACCAACCACACAAGGCTATTGAACAACAGTAACTGAAAACTTGACATCTTGAATTCAAGTTCATTACAATTAGTTATGAAGTTTTTTTTTTTTTGTTTAAACAGTTTTGCCGACTAAAATTAATGTTGGCATCCTGCCAGTGAACATGAAAAATGAATAAAATCTACGACAGATTTTTTTTTTTTTTGTCAAAGCTTGTAAAGTATATATATAATTAATAGAAAGATCGGGCTTGTGCTCTCAAATCTAATAAGGTATGTACAATTACCAGAGAAAAATTTTTTTTAATAAAGAAGAATTTTCAGGCTTCCCATGACACATGGAGCATTTCTTGGGGAATCCGGCGCCATGGAATGCAGAAACCACTTGTGCGCGTTGAGAGCACTACTTTGAGAGTCTCTTAGAGACAATTGTTGTTAAATTAGTGTCTTCTTTGTATTTCTTTTGTTATCATAATTATGTATGTGTTACTTTTTTGATGTAAGGACAATAAACTGACTAATTTTCTATCGATCTATCTAAGAAAAGTTTAGATGAATTTTTTTTTTTCATTCGTCGGTTATCAAAATCATTTAATAAAAATTGCAAGCTGGACTAAAAACAAGTTTGTAGAGAGAGTTCAAAGTCGTAAAGAAATTATAAAGAGTATGGTTTAATTACTAAATTGCCCAAATCCCTCTTTTTCCTAGTTGCAAAAGGGTCTGAAATTTCAAGTCATAATCATTTGAGATTAACACTAAAGTATTCCAAACATTATCAGCATTTGAATATATAGTTATAAGTTACTAGAGTTGTAACTGCTTCAATTGTGATCGAAAAGCAGTTAAATGCCCTTATATTGATTAAGTTACACGTACAAAAACACAAGGCCAATAATTAAAAAAAATGAAGACATTATTTGAAAAAAAAACTCCCCCGGTAGGTCGATACCAAAATTTGACAATCAGTAGAATCTCAACACATGAACTTGTTTTAACCTGGTTATTTTTCATAGTAGCGACAATGCTTTCAGCAACAACCAAGATCAAATTGATAAGTTTCGTCTAAACAAATTTAAAACAGCGAATACAAGCCTTTTTTTTTTTTTTTTGGATATGGTATGTACAAGTATAAACATGTATTGGACTGCATCCAAATTTACTACAACTTGAAAAATATTTTTACCAACTTCATTTTAGCTCTAAAGCTTTTGCTACTGCTTTTGCTACTGCTGTTTGCACTAATTTAAAAAAAAAATCCAGCTCTATTACTCGTAATATTGCAAAGTTTAAATAACTACAGATAGCTATATTCCAAAAGCCAAGTTTAAGAATCAAAAAAAAGGTCTTTGTACATAACACTTGAATAATTAGCCCAAATGCTACAACATAAATCATATTTTTGAATTGAAAAAAAAAAATCTTAGATTGCTTCTATCATTTCTATTACCCGGCCCAGACATTAAGCACACTCAGATCAGATCATGAACTCCCTGGACCTGTCTGCTTTCTGAGTGTAAGTAGCTCTATTTTTTCATTTTAATTTTTTTTTTTTTCTTTTCATGACGCTCCAACAAGCTTGAGCCCAGCCCAATCACATTCTCCTCTTTCCACGAAACATCTAAAAGCAACTCGCCGTGGCATCGCATACACACCACCAAAACTACATCCATTAATTCATTTAAATTAAAATTTACACGCACACACAACTAAGAATGGTTTGGCCGTTTTCCTCTTCTTCGTCTTCTCCCTCTTCGCCAGCACCCGAGATCCCGACGGTAGCTCCCTCACAAAAGCAGCCACAGTTCCTCGAGGACCTGCCGCCCAAGTTCGACGACCACGCCACAAGCCCTGCAGGCGGCGCACCCGGCGGCGGCGGCGGTGGCGCGGAGGGCGGTATTCTGACTCGTGCGGTCGGCAGCATCCAGCCGGCAGACTTTGGCAAGCTGCACGAAATCCCGTGCTTCCGCGAGGCGATCCTGACGGGCGGAGCCGTGGGCGGCGTGGTGTTCGCAGTGCTCGTTACTACCCGCTCGGCGGTGCCGCGCGCGCTCAACTGGGCTGTCGGCGGCTTCCTGGTTGGCGCCACCGTCTCGTGGGAGCAGTGCCGGTTCAAGCTGAGGCAGGAGAAAAAGAACCAGCTCATGGCGAGGGAGATGTACAGGCGCCAAAATGGCAGCAGCGGCCCGGCGCCGCCTCCCTCTGCTTGATCAGTGACTGGACTTTCTCTTTAAACCAACCCCCTCCTAGACCCAATGAACAAAAAAAAAAAACAATCAAGATTGCTGGTGCATGATCGCCTGGAAACCGTACATTTGAATCGGCCTGGTGAAGCAGCAACCAAAAAAAAAAAAAAAAAAGGTGTTTTGAACACCAGATCAAGTCGAACAATCGGGCAGAATTAGCCGACTCCTTGTAAATAGTTAACATTAAATTTATAATAAATTTTTCAAATTGATCGCCAACGTTGGCTGGTAACAGTAGCCTTCGTGTGTGTGTGTGGGTGTAAAAGATTGCTCGCGATACCGTAGCCCCTGCCAAACTATAGTCAGTTACCAACAAGTTTTAAAATTAACCGTGAACGATAAGTGTTATTTTTGTGCTTTTAGCATTTATGTTATTTAGAAATTTTTGGTTGAAACTTTTTACACAAACTGATAAAATTTCAGGTTTAACCTTGCTTCTCTTGCTCTAAAAGAAGGCTACTCACGAGCTGCATTGGACCTGGAACACGGATACACGCAAGAACGGGCGCAGAGTCGCATCTTGGTGGTAGTACAGATAAGGCCCGAGCAGGTCGCAATTGGCAAGCTCAGGTACGTCCTCAACGGGTTTGATGCGGCTGTCGGCACGCACAGCCGTGAGATCCTCGTAATCGCCGTCGCTGTTGTTGTCGCCGTTTCTCTCCTGCTGCGGTGCCACGACTGAGACAGACTCAACAACACCACTAGATGAGGTCGCTGCTGCGGTTGGCACCGCTAGATCGGTGTCGTCCCGGTGTTTGTACTTGACAAATATTTGACGCCGCGACGCCGCCGACCGCTGGCCTGCGCTAAAGAAGACGCTTTTGTTAACACTGAACGGCGTGATGGTTAAAAAGACCGTGTGCAGCAGCGCGCATGACTGAAAAAAGGTTTTAACAGCCAAGGCAAATGGCGTCAGATGCTTTTCGTCAACCTCATCATCGGTTATATCGTTGTTGCTGGTGTTGCAAGGATTAGTTTCGTCGGAAGTAGTTGTATTAAGAATTAGTTTTGTGGTGGAGGAATTAGAGTTAGTGTCTATCAATGCTGGTTCATTACTATCATTAACGTTGGTGATTCCGGTCTTGCCGGCGTTTTTGTCGCTGTTGAGCTTGGCTACAACCGATGCCTGCTGGATGTAGTCCCAGTCGTCGACAATCAATGTCGTGAGCGACGCGGCCTGGGTCTCCGCAATGCACGCCAGGATCTCGGCGTTAATATGCGAGAGCCGAATGGACCGCAGCGTGCCACGACTCGCCGCAATTAAACGGCATGCAAATTCAGGCGCACACGTGGCGGTCCATAAATCAAGGGCCGTGAGATTTGTAAAGGGCACCGCTAGCAAGCTCTCGTCAATCGGCTTTGTGATCGGCACCGACAGCTGCAGGCTCGTGACCCCACTTGCAGGTGATGGCGGTGGTGGTGACAGAAACGCGCTTGGCTTGGCTACAGCCTGCGGCAGCCACATATTGTCAAAAAATGTGTGACAAACCAGCGACGTAGTCGATGCCGGCAACCAGTCCAGCTTGAACACCGTATCCATGCTATTTGGCAGAGCCAGGTGCCTGAGACGATCGAGCTGCCGTAAAGCTGCCGCAAACTTGATATATCCTTTTTGTTTGTTCTCGTGTGCAAGCGCCATGCTAGCGCTGCTTTGCGAGGCGTTGAAGCTGCTAATGGGCCACAACGTCGAATCGTGAGGCGTGTCCGTAATGGTGAGTTTTTCGAGCCCCGCACGCATGAGATCAAGAACACCCGCAAATCTGTCAAACTCGGTGACACGCACTGAAATGTTGATATTAGTGACACGCGCACCGAGGCGCTGCTTGATCAAGAGCTGCTCGAGCCGTGGCAGCACCGTGTTGTATATTGTGATTTCCGCACCGGGTGCAGCAGCTACGCACGCAGTGAGATCCATTATCATGCCGGTTTCGTTTGCTAGTGGAGTGTCCATGATGTAGATCTTTTTGAGCATTGCCAGGGCACCGTTGTCGCGGCCGGCTGCAACTAGCCGGCCCAAGCGCTCAAACAGCTGTTCCTGCGCGTCACGTGAAACCGGAATATTGATTGTCAGAGACCGCACAAACTGCAGGGGTGTGCTGCCAGAGGTCTCGGCGGTATTGAGAAAGATATCCCAGCTGCCGGCGGTGCTGGTTCTGTTATCGTCGGCATGGTAGTCGAAGTTGAACTTGCGGCAGACGTGGGAGTGGTCTAGCACCAGGTCGGCCCACACCAGCGGCATTGCAAAGGAGTAGAGTGTCGAGCAGGTCTGTGCCAAGCTGATGAGGTCTTTGCTCGAGCCGACATGAGCAGCGATGTGCTGGATTGTCTCGTGGGGTAAATCCAACAACATGATCGAGAGTGAGCTAAATATGTGTAGGAATAATGAATCCGTGAGCAGGGTTCAGGGGATGCCAGAATGGGCCAGACAGAGAATATAAATACAATGTGCTTTTTTTTTTTTTTGGGAAAGATGACAGATGTTTACTTTTAAATACCTTGTTTTGTATTCTTTTTTTTTTGTTGTTGTTATTTTTCCCTAACCAGTGATTTTTTCTTTTCTTTTTTCTAATTGTCTTTTACAATTTCAACGGTTTTACAACCGTTTTTGTAGATAAAGCCATCTGCCTCAAAAAGGCAAATCTCAAGAAAAAAGAAACGTTCAGATTAACAACAGCAGCAAGATTTATATTTTTTTAAAAACAAAATACTTTTTTTCAGTATAAATCTTTGACATTTTACAAGTTATTTCATCCATCTTGATGGCTATTCCGATCCATCTGAAGCATGGTGGCAGTGCAGACCTTTCGCCATTATGCAGCAATTATAAAAACTACTAACTGCCCGCTAAGAACCGCGCATAGTTAGCGAGATCCGGCAAGTTGCGTAGAGCCTGTAGTTCAGTCAGCATAGAATTTGAAAAGTTTCTGATTCTTTTCTGTCAGTCTTATGTATGTTTATACGCTTTCATATCTTGGTATAAAACTAGGCCCATTCTGTATTGTGAAAAAAAAAAATCACAGACTGCTTAGTTGAAAGGTCGACCCTTCATTGCTAGAAATAAAGGGCCTTTTAGTGGCTGCTAATCGGTGAATGACGTCTAGAAACTCTATTTTTCAGGGTGCCACCGCACGTTACTAAAGCTCATTTTGGGTTCTAGAACGACCGCTGAATTACTACCTAGAAGAAGTACGACAATTCTCAGGTAGAGTGGATAAAAAATCAAGTGAAACAAAAGGGGTTCAAGAATTGGGGAGAATTTTTTTTTTTTTGGTTTTGACGTTTGGAGTTACCATTCTGCGACCCCTAATTCCAACATGACAAGAAAAAATTTGTTAAAGTTTTCACGTAAACGTTATTTTTATTTCCCTACCTTTGACAAAATGAACAAAAAAAACCTGATGCTTCTTAGCGAGTTTAAGAAAATCTTTTTTACTAAAAACCCCGTTTTCTTTCATTTCCCAAAATAAGTCATTTTCAAGCCAATCAACTGTGTTCAAAAAAATTTTAGCCAAAAAAATTACAATAAATAAAAATAAACGCGCTATTGGTGGTCTCTAAACGTGAAAGTTTTTGCTCATTTATTCACTTCAAATGATAAGAAATAAGTA
Organism: Geotrichum citri-aurantii; assembly: GCA_030463015.1. Lineage (NCBI taxonomy): Eukaryota > Fungi > Ascomycota > Dipodascomycetes > Dipodascales > Dipodascaceae > Geotrichum > Geotrichum citri-aurantii. The sequence continues at coordinate 10,385 of JAKVQX010000386.1, forward strand.
GTGAATTTTTTTTTTTTTCACTTTTTTCTTTTTCTATCTTCCTTTCTGGAAAAAGCAGTTCCTTTTTTTCTTCCGTGCGTTTAATACCTCCAAGTTGCTCTAATTCGATGCATATTTTGTTTTTTTTCCAGAAAAACGTCTGGCTTAATTCCAACTAGCCGTTGTCACCCCTTTAAGCCAGTACTGATTTAGTAATGTCCAACAAAGAAGCGAAAGATTGAAACAAAAATTTGAACCCTTTCGTTTATTTATAGCATTAGGAAATTTTGTTTTTTGGCTTGCCTAGGTTTTTTTTGAGCTTTATATCACCAAAATCTTTTTTTTTTTTTCAAATCAGTAACTTGTGTATCCAGAAATTGAGTTTTTTTTTTGATATTTCATTATCTTTAACCATGATGAAATTTGCAAGGTCGAGCTTCTCAGTAAAATCAGAAGTGGGCCCTGAACGGGTTATGCGCGCGCTTACACCGAAGAGAAGATCATTGATCGAAAATCCAAACTAGTTCAATAACCCTGCAGCCGAGAGTCTCCCCAATTTTTTTTTTGGTTGAACCAGAAAATGCCAAATCTGCGTTGCAACAGGATGTGCATAGCCAAAAGCAGATTGCACATTGTTTCTAATGTGGACTTTGCGCGCGGGCTTTTTTATAACAGGGATTTTTAAGCACAATGAAAGTCTGAGACAACTGATTCAGTTTTTGCCATTTCTTTACAATTTTTTTTTCAACAAAGGAATAAAAACCTAAATGCGGATTCGAGTCAATTTAAATTAATGAGTCTGAAAGGGGATGTGAAAAAAAAGGGGGTAACTACAAGCAGAGCTTATTTTTGCGATGGTGAAGCCCAACTTACATACTCACAGCTCTGCCCCGTGTTCAAGACATAGTCAAAGATTAGCCGAGCTTAAGTAATTTTTAAGCTCGAGACTGATTCTACTTTTAAAACAGTTGACTTTGGTGCTTCCTGAGTGTGCAAACACTCAAAATTGCCACCTGTTCTAAGTTCTTGGCTGTGGACTAATCATATACACTACATTACTTCAATTTTTTGGCCCCGGAAGTATCTGATGGATTAAATGATAACTACTGAAGTTCATTTAATAATCGACAACCAAGATAGATTTGGATTTTAAACACTACCATTATTAAACTAAAACTTCTATTAACAGCTGTGTGCTTATTTCGATTAACACAAAACTTTTGCAATATGAACTTGACTCTTTTTTTCCAAAAATTTATCATGTTACTCAACAACCAATTCAACTTCAAGTTTTATTCATTGGCTCAGATTGTTGTGCACCAGAGATTTAAATTAGGTTCTAGTAATCTGTATGCTATATATAGAAGACAGTCGGCGACTACGGTCCAGATATCTACACCATACCTTTTTACACAGTTCTCAACTATAACTAAAGCCCTATAGCCTGGTTATTCTACCTTCAGTTCGCCCGGTATGTTGGAATCAATGCAAAACCATATTTTCTATTAGGTGAACCGTAATTCTACTATAGAGCCAATGATGAGATTATTTGTCAATGAAAAATAGAACACTTCAAGGAGAGAGAGAGAAAAAAAAAAAGCTTTATTTTATTTTTTAATAATCAAAAATAATTAAACCCGCCAAAATTTTTAACCGGGTGTGTGTAATTTTCTATGTTGACAATAATTATCCACTGACTTCAAAGTTCTGGAGTCTCACTCTTCGAGTAAAATGTTTTTTTATGGGATTGGTTTTTTAATATAAGCACCATTTGTGAAAAATGATTTAGCTTTTAACCTTTTTTTTTTTTGGTCAACGGTCAATGGTAGACAAAAAACCGACCGTTGGAAAAAATTAAAAATTCTTGCATTCCAAAAGACCCAACCTTTAACAGTTGTCAGGCCATTGGTAGTGAGTAACCAGCGTTTTCGAGGTCGTGGCGCCAATTTGAAAAGTTTTTAGGTTAGAAGTTGCAAAAACAACTTTTAAAGAAGAAAAATAAAGAAAAAAAAAAAAAAACCAACAGGGTTTTTTTAGTGGTCACGAATTTTTTTCAGTAAATAAGGAGTTGGTGTTATTTGAAGACATATATGCGGGTGATTTACAATAATTTAACCGTTAGTATCAAACAAAATCACTAACGTTTAAGATAGCAAATCCTTCCTCCCTTTCTGATGAGCAGCAATTTCTCTATAGCTCCAATTATGTCTCGATAGAAAAATTAGATAAAAAATTCAAGTACCGTTTCAAATTTGGGCCAAAAAATTTTGTGACCTCTGTATTTATACTGTCTACAATAAATGGCCTGAGCTACAGTCCTGGATAGGAATATCAGGAGCTCAAAAACCGTTTTTTTTTTCTTTCTGAAAGGTAACTTGCGTACCGGAGCTGCCACATGCCTTCCATGCGCAAAGAGACAGTTGTAGTTATGACCAACCGTTATGTATTTTTAATTCAATGTTATTGTCATTTTGGTCTTCACAAACTCTGAAAAAACGTGAAAACTTTGGAAAAAAATCAACTCCCCTGGATTGAAAAAGAAGACATGGAAAATCAAAGCTTTATAATCAGTTTCAAAAACTCAATCTTTGCTAATTGTGCCGTTTTCGGGACATAGATGCCGAGGGTCTAAATAGTTTTTTATAAGTCTTTAAGCCACACTCTTTTTGCTTTTTTTTTTTTTTTGATTCGTTTTAGTTGCCTTCCAGCACAAAATTTTGGCAGTTAGAAGTTGTAAGTTATTTATAGGACCTCGTTGTTTTACTACAGCCCTCGTTATGCAACTGCGTCGCAACGAACGCAGTAACAGTTGACTGAATGACTTTGAGAAGGTCACTTTGTCTTGAAAACAACATTGCTCAATCTTTGATAGTTTGATAAGAACAATCAAAAATTTAGGGGGAGGGGGGGGTTGACGCCCTGAAACATGCATCACATAGTGGACAAAAATTGGGAACTCAACCGACCGCAAAAATTATGATTTGTAGGGGTTCAACATAATTTTTTTCCGCAACCATAATTTGACGTATTAGCTTATCCCATTTTGAAAAAAAATTTAAAAGAAATCAAATTATACGGATTACATCTGCGGTTTTTTTTTTTTTTGACAATCTGAATTAAAACATTCACGCGTTGAGCTTTTAAAATTCAGCTGTTAACAAAAACAGGACCGAGAGAGTGTTTGTTAACTAAACAATCCAAAAAAGCGAACAGAAAACATTCCCCTGTCTAATAGTTATTTAAAGGTAAAAAAAACAAACTAATTTTTAACTGACTTATTGATAGTCAGTGAGGTTTCAACCGCAAAAACAAAAAGCTTCCCCAATTTTCATACACAATCGTAATATACAAAATAAAATAAAAAAAAAACCCCCACAGGGTTCTTAAACATGAAGATCAAAAGCGACGAGCCATTATGCTGGATACAGGGTGCAGAAATGGTGTTACCGGTTGCTCGTCACCACCTAAGCTTTAGTGAATGCGATCAACTTAGACTACCGATGTCTTTTGCAGAATCTAACCAGTTTTAGAGTTTTAGGATCAATATTAATTTTTTTTAAAGAATGATGTATTACACTCTTCTGTGATTACTTTGGTAATTTTTTTTAAATGCTATTTTAATGACTCATGACACGGGCCCTGAAAAAAAAAATTGACGGAAAAGATAAAAAAAGTAAGTTTTGTTTAGACTGCCTTTAATGCTCAAAAAAAGCTTGATTGCTTTGTACTTCAAAGTTTTCATTCTATGTATTTCTTCATTCCTATAATGCTTTAAGAGTCTTCTACCATTTATATATACATGATATCATTTTGAAGTAGCATAACTAAAGTGATTTTTTAAATTTTAAATAATGAGTTGAGATTTTGAGTACAGATGCTAATTGGCAAGAAATTTTGAGCTTGGCCTTTTTTATTTCCCAGAATCTTTTAATTCAAGAGTAAGAGAAATAAAAAATATCTCAACCAAATTTAAGAGGCTTTTTTTAAAAAACTGAAAATCATGTAAATTGGTACTTTAAATCAAAGCACGTTTAAATTATTTCAACTTTTTTTTTTTTTTTTGAAAAAAAAACGAAAATTCAATTGAATTTAGGTTTATCAACGCTTCGGTTAGTATTGATACTAACTTTGGAAAACAGTTGATGCCTGTATTATTTGTCCGGCTTACATTGATACCAAATACAAACCACAAACAACTCACATCTGTCACTAAAAAAAAACAGTATCATTAAAAGATGCCAAGTTGATGAAGTAGTTGTCAATTTTACACACATCACATATGGTCAAGCATTAAACGCCAAAAAAAAAAACTAATTATTTAATGCGTGCGGCGCACTAAATGATTCCAAAATAGCCACCTCTTCCCGTGCTATCGCCTATCACACGGCTAAACAATAATTTTTTTTTGAAAAAAACTATACATTTGAAGATTAAAGAAAGAGAAATAAGAAACAATAAAAAAACTAAAAAAAAAAAAAAAAAAACGGATACTAAAAAATCTAGATGCCATGCAAGAACAAAAGAAAGACTAAGAAACGCCGGTTTATAAGAACTTGCTCAGACGCATGCGTCTACTGTTTAGACGGCTTGAAATCGAGCTGCTTGTCAGTCCAAATGGGTGTGATCTTATCAGACTCGGGTTCAGCAACGCCGCAGCGGCCGCCCTGAGCCGCCCAGTCGGCAACACGCGACAGGCCCAGCTCGTTGAAGGTATCATCAAGCGCGGCGACCAGCTGGTCGGCAAGCTCCTTGCCGTGGCCGGGGGTGGGCGTCACACGCAAACGCTCGTGGCCAATGGGGACGGTAGGATAGTTGATGGCCTGCACGTAGATGCCGTACTTGGACATTAGCAGATCAGACGCCGCCTTGGCCTTTTCAGCGTCACCGACGAGCACGGGAACGATATGCGATGGATTGGGAACGACGGGGATGCCAATGTTGGCGAGTTGGTCCTTGACGTAACGCGTGTGGTTCTGCTGCGCAACGCGCTCGGACATGGATTCCTTCTGGTAGTCGATGGCAGCTGTGGCGCCGGCCATGATGGCGGGAGGAAGCGATGTAGTGAAGATGAATCCGGGGGCATAGGAACGAACCCAGTCGATGAAGTTGGCCGAGCCAGCGACATAACCACCAACGCAGCCGTAGGCCTTACCGAGAGTACCAGTGAAAATGTCAACACGCGACATGACGTCGCGGCTGCGGCCAGCCTGCAGAGGCGCACCAGTTGCATGGTAGTCAAAGTCAAGATGCTCGGCAACACCAGCACCGTGAGGGCCGTACATGCCTACAGCGTGGACCTCATCCAGAAAAGTGATAGCGCCGTACTTATCGGCAAGATCGCAAATTGCCTCAATCGGCGAGATCGAACCAGACATGGAGTAGACACTTTCAAAAGCGATAACCTTGGGCTGTGACTTGGGGTACTGTGCTAACTTAGCCTCGAGGTCGGCAAGATTGTTGTGTTTGAAGATGACCTTCTTGGCACCGGAGTGGCGGATACCCTCAATCATGGAAGCGTGGTTGAGCTCGTCGGAGAAGTAGACCATGTTAGGCAGCTTCTTGCCAAGCAGTGAGAGGGTGGCGTCGTTAGCGACGTAGCAGGAAGAGAAGACGAGCGCAGCGTCGGCTTTGTGCAGATCAGCGATAGTAGCTTCAAGCTCGAGCGCGTGCTTGTTGTGGCCGGCAATGTTACGGGTACCGCCGGCGCCAGCACCGTACTTGTCGATAGTGGAATGCATGGCTTCAATAACGACAGGGTTTCCGCCCATACCAAGGTAGTCGTTGGCGCACCACACAGTGACCTGGTCTTCCTCGACAGCGCGGTGCGCGCGAGGGAACTTCTTTGCCAGACGGTTAATGTTGTTGAAATAACGGTAAGACTTGTCCTGATGCTTGCGATCAAGCTCCTTCTCGTACAACGACTCGTACTGGAAACCGGGGCCTTCAGTAGCCTTCACAGGGTCAGTGGGTGTCTGTGCTTGCTGCTTCTGCTGCTGGTGGAGAAAAATCTCCTTGGTCTTGACGAGATCAGCAATATTATCCTGGATTTCTCTGAGAGTAGAGGCGGAACGCTTGGTGGCAGCGTCATGCTTGGGGGTCGCGGAGTAGGCGCGGGTCTGCTGGGCGGCAGCCATGGCACGAGCCATGATGGGGCAGCTCCGGGCGACGGCAGCGATACGAGACTGGCCAGATAGAGATCTGAGCGACGTGGTAGAGGTCTTGTTCAAGAAGGGGCACAGGGCCTTGGACTGGCGGGCGATAGACTCCATGGCGATGTGATATTCGGGGATGGTCAAGATGCTACTGAAAACTATCTCCAATGACGATTTGAGGTTTGGGAGTTTTTGATGTCAAAGACGGAAAAAAAAAAAAAAAAAAAAAAATTATTTCTGAATGGTTTTATGGACTGAGAAAATGTTGTTTTAAAAAAAGAAAGAAAAAAAACCTTTTTTGTGAAAAGTTTCCCGGATTTGCCGAGAGATTGAATCAAACGTGCTTTGGCTGTTTAGTTTTTGATTCATCGAAACAGCCACCACTAATAACTGAGGTGTTTTCAATTTGAATTCTAATGGATATCTTTTTTTAAAAAACATAGTAGCAAAAACCCCATTTGTTAGCCAATCAAAGTTCTGATTTCTTTTGACTTTGGGAAAAGAATTCCTAAATAACCCAAATAGGCAGGTGTGTCCAAATTTAAGTTACTCTAAATTACCCCAATTGTGCGAGAGATGAGTAAATGAGAGATGCAAAAACTTTCCAAAAACAGCAATTCTGGGTTTCAGAATTATTACCGTTGAGACCATTCATCCAATCAGAAACTACTGATTAGTTTTTTACACGTGAATCCCGAGAGTTTATTAACAGAAACGCAGTAAAGAATCACAAACCCTTTTTTTTCAATTAAATTTTTGTATGATCACGTAAAAAGACAATCCCGAGCAAAGGGCTTTGACAATCCAATGGCCTTGTAAAAATGTGATTCATGTTTTTTTAAGTCTCTATTGGTTCTAGCCAATTAAATCATAGAATTTATAGGGTTTTTTCAACTTTTTTTTGTACACAAATTATTTCTTTTGATACGAGCTCAAGTAGCTGCTCGGAATAAGCATCGTGTTGATTTACGAGGTCAAACAGTTATTAGTATAGTTATTCGAAGGTTTCAAAGATAACTATGTTTATGTTTTAATGTGTTTACATGATTTATCAGCGGATTAACATCAATTTACTTAATTTTCGGAACGAACTTGTGAATTAATTTTTTTTCTTTCATTTATCGAAAATTGATGCTTTGATTTGTTAACACATAACCCGTGGCTCTAAATTCAAAGACAAACACCGGCTGCTTTAGTAACGGACTTTGAAAAATTGAGCAGGCAATTGTGCTGATAGACGGAATAACATCAGCTTTAGGGCCCGGTTAAAATCTATCCACCAAATCCTGTAATCAAAAAGATGAAAAGAAATAAATTAAAAAAAAACAACTCCAAGTGACAAAGTGTAGTTATTTTTGTTGTTGTTGCTTTAGTTGTAATCAACTTTAGAAACAGTAAGTTATAGTTATGTCAACAAATTTACACGTTATAAGCTATCTTCATCTACAAACAGTTCCACTAACAGCATATACCTTGAAAGTCCCCTGGCTTGTGGTAAAAAGGAATAAATTACATTGAAGTGGTTCTTCAAACATTTTAAAAATTTTAGGAGCTAGATTCTACCAAGCTCAAAGAATTTAAACAAATACACTAAAACTTGAGATCACATCTATGCAAGTTCATGGTTTTTTTTTAAATCAACACAATTGATTTAACTTGTGACAACCTAAACTTGGTGGTCGATTAAAGACAAGATCTTAAAAAATTTGATAAAACTTTAATTGTCAAAAAATTGTTAAAGTCAGTAGCGAGATCTTGATGTTAACTTGTAATTATCAAGTAATAGTAAAACGGAATGAATTATGCTTGTTAGAAACTAGCCACGAAAATGCCCATCAAGTAAAAAAAAAAAAAAAAACCGCTTCACTTTAGACTTGTGGAAATGAAAATTGTCAAAAAAAAAATTGTTTTGCCAGCTTTTTTTTTTGAAAAAACATATCATCACCAACAATCAAAAAATACACCTACAACCAAAAATTTTTTTTGACAAAAGTCGTGATTTCCATGCTTGGTTGGTGTATTTGGGAGGAAGGGG
>JAKVQX010000387.1:0-18540 GCA_030463015.1 Geotrichum citri-aurantii
CATCAGGTGGGAGGGCGCGGGGCCGCGCACGCATCCCAGAATTGGGACCAACTCGTGCCCAGTGGTGTAGTCACGTGGTAACGTTTGTTACGGCCAGTCGCAACTAATTTTTGGAAAATTAGTTTCGTTGTTGGGGATTCGAACCGGCGTTTCATGCGCTCTGCTTGGTTACTGTTTCACCGTAGTTGTTACCACTAGACTATTTGGTCCCAATTCTCGCGTCGCACTTACAAAAAAAAAAAAAAATCTTTTGTTAGTGGTATTGCTCGATACTCACGATAAATAATGAAATGATTGCCGTAATATTCAGGGCCAGTATTTCAAAACCACAAATCGGTAGCATCAGGTATTTTTTCAAGCAATCGGAAACACGAGAAGTTAGTAACAGCGCGAAAAGCTCTGGGATTTTTTTTTAAAATTCTACGCTTGACTATCTTGTGTCTCGCTTTGTTGCTGCAAATCAGGTAACGAGCCTTGATTTCTAGTATTTGTGCTGATGTAATTTTGAATTCCTCGCTTAGGACTGAGGCCCTAGTTCGGTTGTTTAGGTGTCGTTTTCGTCGCGTTTAGTCTTTGTTTCCATTCACTTCTCTTGTCACAGTAACAAAACATTCACGCGCGTTCCAAAAGCAAAACTGCCGAATAAGGAAATACAATTAAACACGACATAAAAACAATTTTTTTTTTAGAAATCAAAATCGCCAAAAATTTTATATATAAATTACAAAAATCCTCGACCTTCTTCAACATTTTATTCCTTTTTTCTTCTTTCTCTTCACCACTGCCTCATCCGCCCTTTCTTCTTATTCTTTTTTAATTCTATTTTGTGTATTGTACTTGTTGAACAGGTTTAGTACTCAAGTCACGTTTTATTTCATTTTATTTATTTATTCGTAATGTTTGTTTACAAGAGAAGTATGTACCCGACGCCAAACTTCAATTAAAATGTTTTTCGTGTCTAACGGTTTTTTTTTTTTAAAAAGATGGCCGCAAGGAAAAGGTCCAGTTTGACAAAATTACTGCCAGGGTCTCGCGTCTTTGTTACGGACTGGATCCCCGTCACGTCGATGCTGCCGCAATCACACAACGCGTTATCACTGGTGTTTATGAGGGAGTTACAACTGTAGAGCTTGACAACTTGGCTGCCGAAACTGCTGCCTACATGACTACTCTCCACCCCGACTACGCCATTTTGGCCGCGCGTATTGCTGTGTCCAATTTGCACAAGCAGACCAAAAAGGCCTTTTCACAAGTAGTCTATGATCTCTACCATTACGTTAACCCTAGAAATGGCAAGCTTTCTCCTATGATTGCTGATAGTGTATATCAGGTCATTCAGGACCATGCCGAGGAGCTTGACTCCGCCATTGTGTATGACCGCGACTTTAAGTACAACTACTTTGGTTTCAAGACTCTTGAACGTTCGTATTTGCTGCGCATCAACGGCAAGGTTGCCGAGCGCCCTCAGCACATGATTATGCGTGTTGCTGTTGGCATCCACGGCAAGGATATTCAAAAGGCCATTGAGACCTACAACTACATGTCACAGAAATACTTTACTCACGCTTCTCCCACTCTTTATAATGCTGGTACTCCCAAACCCCAGATGTCATCGTGCTTCTTAGTAAACATGAAAGACGATTCAATTGATGGCATTTACGACACACTTAAAACCTGTGCGCTGATTTCTAAATCAGCTGGTGGTATTGGTTTGAGTGTTCACAACATTCGTGCCACTGGCTCTTACATTGCCGGCACTAACGGTACTTCTAACGGTATTGTGCCCATGCTCAGAGTTTACAACAACACAGCTAGATATGTTGATCAGGGCGGAAACAAGCGTCCCGGTGCATTTGCCATGTATCTGGAGCCTTGGCACGATGATGTCTTTGAGTTCATTGAGCTTCGCAAAAACCACGGTAAGGAGGAAGTCAGAGCCAGAGATCTATTTTACGCCTTGTGGATCCCCGATCTGTTCATGAAGCGTGTTGAGGCCAACCAAGACTGGACTCTCATGTGCCCCAACGAATGTCCCGGTCTTGATGACGTTTGGGGTGAGAAGTTTGAAGCTCTTTACGAGAAGTACGAGAGCGAGGGTCGTGGTAGAAGAACAATTAAGGCTCAGAAGCTTTGGTACGCAATCCTTGAGGCGCAGACTGAGACTGGTAACCCTTTTATGCTTTACAAAGATGCATGCAACAGAAAGTCGAACCAGCAAAACCTCGGCACTATCAAGTCTTCCAACTTGTGCTGCGAAATTGTGGAGTACTCTTCGCCTGATGAGGTTGCCGTTTGCAATCTCGCTTCTCTCGCTCTTCCCACCTATGTCGAGAAGGACGAATCGGGTGCCTGGTATGACTTTAAGAAGTTGCACGAAGTCACTAAGGTTGTTGTCAAGAATCTGAACAACATCATTGATGTCAATTACTATCCTGTCAAGGAGGCCGAGCGCTCTAACTTTAGACATCGCCCCATTGCTCTTGGCGTCCAAGGTCTTGCTGATGCATTCATGTCACTTCGTCTCCCCTTTGACTCTCCCGAGGCTAAGGAGCTCAACATTCAGATTTTTGAAACCATCTACCATGCAGCGGTTGAGGCTTCCATTGATCTCGCCCGTGAGTACGGTCCCTACGAGACTTATGAGGGTTCGCCTGCATCTAAGGGTCTACTTCAGTACGACCTTTGGAACGTCACGCCCTCTGAGCTTTGGGACTGGGATGAAATTAAGGTCAACCTTAAGAAACACGGTCTGCGCAATTCGCTGCTTGTGGCGCCCATGCCCACGGCGTCTACATCGCAGATTCTTGGTTTTAACGAGTGCTTTGAGCCCTACACTTCTAACATTTACTCTCGCCGCGTTCTCGCTGGTGAATTCCAGATTGTTAACCAGTGGCTGCTGCGCGACCTTGTTGATATGGGTCTTTGGAACGACGGAATGAAGAACCGTATCGTTGCTGATAACGGCTCGATCCAGAACATTCCTAATATTCCCGCGGACATTAAGGCGTTATATAAGACGGTGTGGGAGCTGTCACAAAAGACTGTCATTGACATGGCTGCCGACCGTGCGGCGTTCATCGATCAGAGTCAGAGTCTCAACATCTACATTCAGGCGCCTACTATGGGTAAGCTGACAAGCATGCACTTTTACGGTTGGAAGAAGGGTCTCAAGACCGGAATGTATTACTTGAGAACTATGGCTGCTTCGGCACCCATCCAGTTCACCGTCGACCAGGAGCAGCTCAAGGCTCTGGACAGCGCGACTGCGAAGCAGCTTGAACACAAGCCGTACATTCAGCGCACTGCGCGTATTGAGAGTTCGTCGACCCTCTCGGCTTCTTCCTCTATCGATGATGTCACTGCGCGTATGTCTGCTAGTGTCCTTTCCGACTCGAGCGAAGCCACCGCCGCCGCCGACAACGAAAAGTCCGAGATTGACATTTACAATGAAAAGGTCATTGCTTGTTCGATTGCGAACCCCGAGGCTTGCGAGATGTGCTCTGGCTAAGCGAGAAAGAAGTGAAAAAAAAATCTTTTCTTGTCTTTGTTTGATACCTGTATTCTAAAAGAGGAAGTTGGCTTGTCACTATCTTTTCTTTCCTCTTTAGTTATTTCTTATACTCCTGGGTTTATGTTTGATGCTGTTTTTTAATTCCATATATCTTGTCGCTTTTATTATTTTTTCTGGGTTGTTGCTGTTTTTTAATGTGTTTTCTGTAATTTAATAAATGTTAAAAATAAAAAATCATGTTTGTGGCACAAGTATCACATTTGTCAAATTTTTTTTTACTTTATTTATTCATTCAAAGGTTATATCAAAGGAAAAAAAACAGGTTTTTATTTCATAAATCAAATCGTTAGGTTGGAAGTAGCGGCTCTCGACCAGAAAAAAAAATAAGAGAGAATAGTTCAAGCCAAATGGTGTATTACCACAGTCTTGACCATTTCATATATGTAATAATACTGACTAATTTTCTGGACGAGGCCAATGCGCTGCTCGCGCATACTCTGTACCAGCGCGTAGATGGGATCATAGCTTGACATTTCCAAGTAAGATGCCGGTGAAAAGTCCCCAGCAATAGCAGCAGAGTTGCCGTTACTATTGTAGTTGCTGCTGCTACTACTGCTGGAGGAAGAGGATAGAGAGGGCGGCGGCGGAAGGAGCTGGGCCAGCAGCTTAGTCTGCGTAAACAGATAATCGAGAGCAATATACGTACCGGTATGACTGACGCCTGCATTGCAGTGTACGATCAGCGGGGCAGCTTCGTTAGTGGTCGCGTCCCCGGTGCCATTGGCAACGACAGCAGGCGTGTGGTTTTTCGCGTGTGTCAGTGAAGCAAGATCTACTGCAGCGACAGTCGGCGCGTCAAGTGTGTTTACCGGCAACGAGTTTGACTTTTGATGGCGGCTAAGAGGGACAGGTTTCTTAGCAGCGGAACCTAGAGGCTGGCTACCATCAGAGCGGCGGCGCGAGACGAAATCGAACTTGCGCTGGAGAGCCGACTGCTGCGGGACCAGGGGTGTCATAACGGGCTCGCGGGCTAACGCATCACATAGTCGGATGATTGCCGTGATGTCGGGCTCGTCCGCGATAGCGTGCGCGTCGACGGTCCACGCGGGAACCTGTATGTGGTATACGACCATGGCCCGACCATCTTCGGGGCATGCAACACTAAGAGTCGTCTTCACTACCAACGGTGTGATGATAGCTGAGACTGATGGCGGCTCTGCAGATATGGGCTCGGTGTCAATGCACGTTACCACAAGCGTCCGCGTAAACTCGTCACCTGCTGCATACTCGAGCGTATCGCCCGGTGCCGCGGGCCAGTAGGGTGCACAGACACGGCGACCACGCTCTAAAAGCGGCGAAAGCATAAGCACAACAACGGGTCTAATGTGATGACCACCACCGACACCCTTGCTGTTACCGCTGTTAGCGTACACCATTTGCCAAAAGTGCGCGCATGTTTCAGGCGTGGGGTTTTGCGTTGCAATGTATTTCTTTTTGCCCATGGCGTGCTCTGCACCCAGGTCGAGCTTAATGGTCGATGCGTTGATGTAGTCGTTCTGTCCTGGCTGAACTGGCAGCTGGACACGATTGTGGTCAAATGGGATGATATTCTGCGTGGGGGGTCCAGTGTGAAAAGGATTTGGTTTTGTCAGTACATATACACAGCGTGGTGTTATCGGCTGTAGCACGGTTGCAATCCCATGGATCGCAATGGCATTTTAAAGATAATACTTACGCTATATCTGTTTCGAGACGAATTCTCGCGGGCCCTCCCGTTTATAATACTGTATTCAAACTCGGCTTTGGTGGTGTCGTTCTCCTCGGATGCGTCGTCAGACAGCGAGGATGAGCTCATCAAGTTCTTAATCCTGTTATTTTCAATTGCCTGGAGGCTAACAAACTTTTCAGTTTGTTCTAAATTACAATACGGGACGCTGTTAGCTCGATTGGGGGGTTTTAGCGAGATTTCACTAGTCTAGTACCTTGATAATAACAAGGTCAAGTCTTAAGGTGAATTGAGAAATTTTACATACGGGCACGGTCTAGCAAGAAGACAGGAATGTCGCTGGTGCGGAACTCTACGCGCGGTTTCTTGGTGATGCGCTCTTTAAACTGCTTGAACATTGCACTATGTAATATAGAAAATGAACTGCGGATAAATAGTTTTGTGGGCAGGTGTGTGTCTACTTCCAGATAGAAATTATCCAGCAATAGATACTAGGAGGTTTGATGGGGATAGATGATAGCTGCGAAGCTAAGAGAAAAGATGAAGAAGAAGAAGAAGAAGAAGAAGAAGAAGAAGAAGAGGTGATTTATTATTTAGCTGATTGATATGGAATCGCCATGCATGTATTGCTTACATCTTAAATAATATTTTTTTATTTTTTATTTTTTTTTCAAGATGGACATTCACCAATTTTTTACAATTTTTGTGTTTTGAGTCTCGCTAAATTCGGTGATTACTTCCTGTCAATGTGAATTTATTTTATTTTGGCATCTGTAAGGAAATTTTTGATTCAAAGATTTTTTCAATTTTTTTGGCCACCGATGAGTCTGTTGTCTGGTGTGTAAACAGTTCACGGGAGATGCATCTGCTGGCTGTCTGTTCGAGAGCAAAGCGAAGAGAGAAACAGAGGGATAAAAAGAGCCGGCAATGTTGAGTATACAGTAAAAAAAAAAAAATCGTACTCTGATAGGCCTATGCTGCAATTGCGACTAATGCATTTTTTTTTTTAATTATCTTCATTGCTATTTAGAAAAAAAAAGAGGCCGTATTTGCGATTGAGCTAGGACTCAAATGAAGTGTGCTGCATCTTTTTTGTACGATTGGCGTTTAAGAAAAATTAACTACATGGTTTCTAAATGAAATAAATAAATGTAAATTTACAATCAATCACTGCATCCCTCAACACCTACAAGCAATGTTTAACAGAAAATAGAATGTATATGTTTTCATTTGCTCGTAACCGTAAATCTGCCAATTTTAGGACTGCCTCACGGTTCATGACTGGAAAGCATCTATGGGCTGATAAAACTATACTGTCTTTCCCTCGACTTTTTGTAAAAGACGACGCACATGGCAGCCTGGCCCCTCAGCTTATTGCTATGCGAGATAACACTGTCCGACCTGCATGTAACTCTCCCCAACAACCGTCAAAAAAAAAAAATCAAAAAAAAAAAACAAGAAAAGCCAAGAAACCCTTGCACTGTCAAAATGAGCATTTCTTAGGACCTTAAGTTTTGCGGTACCCTAGCACTTGTCAACATCAACAGTAAACTTTGGTAAATAATTAGTCTTTTTTCACTCTTTCTTTCTTTCCTCAGTTGAGCTCCCACATCTATTTCCTAAAAAACCGTAATAAATCCACCATTGTCAAGATCCTACAGCTTTTTGCTCTTTAAAAGTGTAGTAGCCAATAAATTTTTAATAAAAATTTATTTTATATAAGTTTTTCCTCACCCAAGATGAATTTGGAGTATGCAATAATCTTCTCTAGTTCCTCCGAGATTTCAGTAAACGTTCGTGAAAAAGACGTCTCGTGGACGATAGCCCATAACCGGTGACCCTTTTCTACCTGGACCGCCACAGTAGGAGATGGTATAACAGACTGGGATATCGGAGCATTAAGTAACTGATCGCTGAGACTTTTCTCAGGCTCTATATCATTATCCTCACTTTCCGAGCCACTAAGATCCTCCGCGTAGCGATCCCTGTCCAGTTCCATCATTGTATCAAACAGGAATTTGCGCGACATCATAGGAGATGGTAGATGGCTCAGAACCTTACGTTTATTTCGGAATGATCCTGCCAAAATGTAGAAACAAAAGATGACGGCGGAAACCGCGTCGCGTCGCAACGTGAGAAGCTTTTGTGTAGTTTCACAGTTGTCTAAACAGTAATTTTTTTTTAAAAAAAAAGAAAAAAACCTTCTGTTAGTAATTGTAAATGGAAAAAAAATAGTAACTTTTGCAAAAGACTGGTATAAAGATCGGATACTCACAGTCGTGATCGTAAACAGAAAAATACGTGCTGCTGATTCGAGACTGCGAGATTTTCTGCAAAATGTTCCGACATGATTTTAACAGGATGAGATACGGTACACCATTAAAAGTGCCGCGCAAAGACGGCTCATGGCGGGTCATTGCGATCAAATCTTCAAAAGCAGTGAGACCTAAAAACAAGATATTAGAAAAAGAATTTTAAAAAAAACACCCTTCGTTGTATAGACGCGTAGCACTTACCTGACCGCAATCTGGCCTCTCTTATTTCAGACATTGCGATAGTCCACTGATCTGGATCGCTGTTCTGATACTT
This sequence comes from Geotrichum citri-aurantii, assembly GCA_030463015.1. NCBI lineage: Eukaryota > Fungi > Ascomycota > Dipodascomycetes > Dipodascales > Dipodascaceae > Geotrichum > Geotrichum citri-aurantii. The sequence continues at coordinate 7,827 of JAKVQX010000387.1, forward strand.
GTACAAATATCGGTCGACCACATTTTTGTAAGACTGACTCAAGTGTAGCATAACCACGGCCATGCCTTTGCGAACTTCGTGTCGCGCGACAAATGGCCAAAAAATCCAGCTAATGAAAATAGATGATGTGACACCTACAAGAATGGCGACGCCGCGCGTCCACGCATTTTTGATCGTGGAAATGTCGTTAAATGTGTTTTTCGAGATGTACATAGATTGTGAAACCAGCGTGAATCCAATACACGCGATCAGTCCGGACCGAGGATGACTTGACTGCACAAAACGGTAAAATTGCGGTGCCATGAACAGCCCCGCAAACACTGCCAGTACATAGGCGTTGCCATCTCCCGCGCGAAACCCAATTGCAGCCCATATTACGGATATCACAGCAAAAAAGCTACGCACTACCAGATCGTGCAGACTACCGCCAACACGTGGATGCAGCACCACAAGTGCAATCAATGGTGCTATCCATATGTCATACTTATCAAACCATGACCTGCTTGAATCAATGTAAGCCGGCAAACACAGCATGAGAAGTGTGATAGATGTGCGCAGTGCAAACCGCGTTTCATGTTGTTGTAGCCGGTGCATCACCGCCCAAATCTTGTGCCGTATTGAAATGTCGCGGTCCGATCTGTTTAAAATTCCCGAGCTCATGTTATGAATATCGGAATTTGAATTTGCACTTGAAATGTTCACGTTGTCAAACTTTTCAAATACGTCTTGTACGTCACGCATCGCGTGATAAAAGTAGAATGCAGACTGTCCACCGCGGTCGTGTGCTGTTTGCCGCGTGTTCATTTTAAGAAACCGCTCAAGGGGATATTTAATACATGAGATTTTCCATCTCCGCTTTTTAGTAGCCAGGTCTTGCACCGCCAACAAGAAGTCCATGTATGCGTCACAGGTGTCGGATAAGTAATGTACATACAAAAGTGTGTCCACTATCTTGGGGTTGTGCAAGTAACCACCGGAAAGATCTTGTGACTGAGAAAACTCGTGGTATGACGTGAGAAGCTGTTTCTGAAGCGTTTTGAGAGCGGCATGATCGGTATTAAACACATCTAAAAATGATATTTCTTCTGTTTTTAATGTCGGTGCATATAGGTACGAAAAATATAGTTCGCAATTCTTGAACGAGTCATGAATCTGCTTGATCAACTGTCGTGACGGTTGTACAAAAGCGTTTTTAAGTATTAAAAAAGCTGGAGAATCGGGCAAATCTTCGGACAAAAACTCTGGGCTTGTAATAATGCGTAAACGGCCCACGCATACTTGTAGCTTGTTACGAAGAATGAGCGCCTCATTGCGATGTAGTGTTGAGATCGTCACCTCGTTACACATCTCACGGAAGGCCCGCGACAATTCCATAGACACTGCATTCAGCTGGTCAACCTTATCAGAAACGTCGTCTACCTCACCTGTGTTTACATCATAGATAAATGTTCGACACTCAGCAAGCAAGTCACTGAAAGCTGTTAAAATGCTTGTGTGTCCAAAGTCTGGCACAAGCACGAGGTTTAATATTAGCGTAACGAGAATACCAAATAAATACGGGATACCTATCTCCCATAGAGTTCGCCAGTTGTGTGACAACTCGCCGGTCCCAAAAAGTGTCGCTGAGATGAAAATGTAGGAAAACGCAATCATTCCATGATAGATACGAGAAAAATTGGCACGAAACCACGCAGTGAATGCAACTATCACAAGAGTGAATGCAGCAAGAATACCACCATAGCCATTATTGGCAACAGTAGTACTGCTTGAAGCATAGACAGCGAGTGCACCCCAACCGAGACCAAGAGCACCCCCCGCAATTGTTTGCACTGTAATCTCTATTTGGCTGCCACTAGAGTGCCCCGCATGGTGCAAAGTTGCAGCAAGACACATGAAATAACGGTACTTGCCTAACCAGTGGCCAACGACTTCGACTAGACACAAGATGTAGCAAATCATGTAGCCTGTAAATGCTTTTATGAATGGCAGATAACCGAGCACGCGGGGGCACAACAGGGAGTGTACAAAGCTACACACCAGTTTAAAAAACCGCTCGGTCAACTTCTCAGAAACAGTAGAGTTATCCGCCGTCTCATCAGCCGCGGCTTTGACCGAATCGTATGCAAGCCGCTCGATCAATGTACGCGGCACAAACACGGCGTCAAAAAACCCGTTGCGCAGCTCTTCAACGCCAAACGTCTCGCGCATGGGCTCATCGTTTTGACCAAGCATTGTTTCAAGATGGCTTTGAGAAAACGAAGCGTGGTGGAAGGGCGATCCCGGTGGCTGTAGCCCTATACTGTTTTTGCGTGAGTGACCCAAATGAGGGGACTCTGCATCGTGCTTTGGACTGTTGATATAAGAGCTCGACAGTTGGCGGACACTGACAGGTCGCGAGTGCGACGGTGTACCAAGTGTGCCTGAAATATTGCTGTGGATATACGAGCCACGATAGACAGGCACGGATTCTGATGAAGGCAGCGGAGATAGCAGCCGTGGCCGAATACGTTTGATAAGCATCGAATTTTCTGTGTTGAAAGATACAGAGTTAGATGCGCCAGCCTTCAAACGGCTCTGGTTTTTGCCAGTGTTTTCACTATCACTGCAGTTCTCGCTAGTGCTGGTGTTTGTGTTGTTGGTTTGGTCAGCCGAGCCCGGAGGCTCTGGAGAGTTCTCTAACAAGGCTCGATCCACTGGATTAGGACCGAGATAATCTATATTTTTGATAGACGATGCTTGTGAAATTGTCTTTTGAAGCACGCGCGAACCGATCGACGAGAACCGCTCGAGTTTGAGAGCGGGAGACCGGTACGAGCTGACGGAGTTTGACCGTCCCGGTGCCGGTCCTTGCACAAAGTCTTTAGTGTTTTCAGGAGTAGCCAGCGTCATAAGTGGATAATCTAATGCAATGACAACTATGCAGATCTAATGAGAAATACAAAATTTAGAAAGAGATAAACAGGATCATTGATGTTGGTGTGTAAATCTGTCAAGAGGCTGGGATCTGGGAAAAAAAAAAAATACAGAGTTTGATTCCCGAAAGATAAAGGAGAATGTTTTTTTTTTTTACTTTTTTCAAACAAAACTCTTGACTATAAACAATAAACATAGCCCGTAGTCTTCTAACAAAAAAACTTCCCGCTTCTGTTAAACATGAAGAATTAATTTTAATTTTAAATCAGAGTCGTTTTAGTTAAATTTATCAAATCATGTAGTTTTAAAGATTTCAACTGGGGGGATTGTCTTTAGTTCAAGCAACTATGATAATAGACTGGGTTTGTTTCTATAAGACTTCTCAGCCGTGCTTGGATGGGTAGCTGTCACCATGAACCAAAATCCCTTGAACAAAAATGTAAGGTCTTAATATCCATACTAAAAATCATATTAACGTCAAAAAAAAAACTTTTGTGCTCTGAAAAATTGGAATTGGCATTGAAAAGCGTAATTGTATGCGATAGACCAAGATACTCCTGTTGGCGGTGTTTGCAACCCACAAAGCTGACACTTTTTTTTTTTTTCTTTTTTTGGAAACACGGAAAGTTGAATATCTGACAGAATCAATCACGAAAACAAACCAAACATTTGCAAAAGTGTAATTGTATATATTTGTTTCAGTAATTAAAAAAAAAAAAAAAAAAAAAAAAACCAATCAAAAATAAATAAAATTGAAAAAATGTAATAGATTACGAGTCGTCACAGGTTTCATAAGAGCCAGCCAGTCAAAAAGCTGTGTGTACAATCTGACTTCGCGGTAATGGTGCAACCCGACTGGGCTTTGCAGCAAAGTTCTGGCGGTTAGGACGACGAAAAGTCCGACGGTCGTCCATACCAACGTCGTCCTCAAGCGCAATAATGACATTTTTGTCCGAGCCAAACTTGAAATTATCGTCGGCAACATTTGCAGCATAACGCTTGATCAGATACGGAGTACGGTCGCCGCGAAGCAGATGCGCCATGTTCCAAGTGATCACGTAGGGTCCACTGCTTGACACAATAGTGTGTTCTTTGACACCGGCACCCGCGTTGAAACGAGCTAGCGTAAACCGCAGCGGCTGCCCTGTTTCAACCTGCATGTATGCCAAATGCTCGGGGGCAATCTGCAGCCGGCGTGGAATGGGTTTTGTTCCCTGACTATAAGTGCGTAAAAACCCTAACTGTCCTGAATTGCGCCCGTCTTTGATGTGGGCATCGATTAGCAGCAAATAGGTCTGGCACGTCGCTAGAATCCAGCGTCCGTCAGACGACACATCAATGCCAATGATTGGGTCGCCCATGGCCGGGATCTGGGTCTTTGCGTTGCCGCCGATGCGGTCGTATAACCGTATCTCGCCTTTTGCCGTGGCCACGGCCACGTAGCCCTTCTCTGTTGACCCGATCGCAGTGAAATTCAGCGGTGCAGCGTAGTCACGCAATTGTGACGATACGAGCTTGTCGCCTTGCAGTCGGGGATCAATACGGAACAACCCACTATCGGATGCGCCAATGATGGTCTGCTCATCAGTGAGCTGCGCATACTTGTGTGACGGCGCAAACGCGCGTACTGCATGCTCGTTGCTGACTCGCCACTCCTCAACAATCTTTCCATAGTCAAGATCCATACGGTACAAAGACGTTGGCTCCGTGGGGTCCTGTAGTATCAGCGAACGATCCTGCAAGTGCAGCATTGCTTTTTCTGGAATGAATGACTTGCCTCGTGTCGTTTTAATGTCATCAATCGTGGCTTGGAACTCGAGTTCGTTATTTTCTGTCTGTTTAAACACACCTAGCTTGTTGTCTCGTACTACAAATGATCTATCAAGCATATTTCCCGTAATAAGCTTTGAGTTCTTGCCAGTGCCGCCCAGTTGCTTGACCTCATCAAACTCTTCGTCGGTATCATAATCTTCAATAGCGCCGTGATTGCTGCGTATGCTACTGTTGTGGCCAACATCATCGTCTGAATCTGTCTCGTCGTCGGCCATGTCAGTGTCGTTGACGTTGAATTCACGCAGCGTATCTGCTAGTGTGTCGCACTCGCGCTCGTTTCCATCGACCTTGATCCACTTTCGCCGGTTGGTCGTCTCCCACATAGCCTGCATGAAAAACTCTTGAAACTTTTCTAGCTGTTCAAACGTGCGAAACTTGAGAAGCCAAGAAAACGCAGAGGTCTGTGTGAAAAAATTGAAAATAAAAGAAAGATGCTCATAGTTGAATACAGGATTCATGTCCGAAGAGATCGCGCAACCGATGAACCGCTTGCTTCGACTGTCGACCTCGAGCCAGTATTCAAACTTACCCAAGTCGTAAATCGAAAGATTTGCCCGTGGCAGTTGCTCGACAAACTTGGTCGTCGCTGCATCAAATAACTGGAGAGACACAACCGAGTCATAGAGCAGTGCACCACGAATTTCAGGGATTTCTGTTGGCTCGGGGTCCTTTTTAAATCTCTTTTTGACAGTGTTACTGTCCATGTCGCGTTCTCTCTTGATGTTTTTCGTCAATCCTGGCTGTTGTTCTTGTTGCCGCTGTTGCCGTTGCTGCGGTTTCGGCTGTTGCTGCTTTTCTTGTGTGACTGCGTGTGCTTGTGGCAACGGTCGTAGAGAAAGTCGCCGAGGCAGCCTGTCGCTTTCGGGCATCTCTTCCTCCGGCAGTAGCTCGTCTGGTTTGGGTTCAAACCCAAACTCATCTAGCAGTGACTCGTACACACCTTCAGCTGGCCGCCGGTATTTGCGCTCGTATTGACACCGCCGCGCTGCCAGATCAAAGTTGTCAAAAACGTCTGCTGTTGTAGCCGCGTCGCACACAAACTCGTAGCGTGAATAGCATGATGCCGCCGTGCTGCTCAGGTCGTTCCAGATCATCACTACTTGACCCTCAGCGTTGACTGTGTATCGAAGCTCTAAGGCTTCGTCTAGCAAAAACTCCATGTGGTCATCATCGTAGTCTTCGTCGTTGCTCTCGGTATCGTAATGTCGTATACTTGTGTCTGTCATGTCACTGTCGTTATCCGAACCACTGTCGTTTTTGTTCCACGAATTTTCTTCTTCTTCCTCTTCTTCTTTTTCTCTATCTGCGTAGCTACTATCGTCACTATCAGCTTGCTCATCGGCCATAAGTTGCTCGAGCTCGCGCTGCGACTGCTCGATCTCGGCTTCCCCTTCTTCGTACACGCGCTGCACAACCAACTGTCCGTGAAACCGTGTTGTGGTGCGCCGCACACTGGCTTGCGACAGCCTATAAATGCACTCCTGTGCCACAAGTGCTGATCCCTGTGGCCGCACCCGGTATAGCACTCCTGACGGGATCACCGCCAGCTCGTCCGCGTCTGCACCGGCTGACAATATTGTCTTTAAAAAGTTCATGACCATATCCAGTCTTAAAGGTTCAATTGATTCTGTAACGTCAGCCCAAAAAAAATTTGAAAAAAAAAATTAATTAAATCGGAAAAAGCTCAAGGTAATCAAAATGTCTTTAAACTGAAAAACACGTAAATTCGCAAAATGTCGAGCAAGAAATACACTCTCAAGATGGGAGAAACATTTCAGGTTTATGATCCCTCAGCACTTTGTCGAGTAGTTAATGTTTGAGCTTGAAGATTGTCGCTGTTTGTTTACTTTTTTGTCTGATGTTTTTCTGTTCGTTTCCACAGCAACGAAATTGCAAAACTAAAATATAAAACTTAAGAAAAAAGCTAAACTCTAAATCACATTTAATTTATTTTAAGACGTAAATACTCCGCAATTGTTCGTGTGCCCTGGCTATTATTACTATATACAGCGCTGATGCTATTCAATCTCAAGATCATTAAAAACAATAAACACAATTTAAGCCTACTCATCGCGCACCGCCATATACACCCGGAAAGCTCCGCGCGCTCAAAAAGGAACCCTTGAATGTCCGAATTTCTCTCTTAACGTCGGAAACAAGGTCGCTGCGCGTGCGCCGTGTTGTGCCAGGAATCTTATCTACATCAGCGCCAGAATGGATTCGGTCGGCAAACTGCTTGACATCTTCCAGTGTGTACTTCAGGGGCGCTGCATGCTGCAGCTCAGTATGGGAACACAGGGTAGTGAGCGAGGTTGAGAGCGCCGCCAGCTTAACGCACAGTTTCTGGGTCCGGGCGGCAGCGGCCTGGGCCGGTGTGACAGGCTCGTCAAACGCGACGGACTTGCCCCTGCTATCAGTGGTCGATACAGTTGCCGTTACCGACGTGTCGTAAGAACCGGAGCTGGTCAGAACCTCTGTTGCCTCGGTCTGGGTCTGTGCGTCAGCGTACTTTTCGCCCGCGCGAGACTCGCGGATCGGCGGCACGTACGACACCGCACCGGCCAGCCGCACGTTTAGATCTGCAAGCATTCTGATCGCAGCGCCAAAATAGTCGCGGCGGTCATAGGTGAGTTGCGCAAAAAGTGGTGCCAGGATGGTCTTCGACACCAAGTAGGTGAGCGCGGATACCCCGCCGTATATGTAAACTATCACGAGCAGGTGCGCTAGCGAGAGCCGTCGGTTACGTGCACCTGTCTTAACTGCCACTGCGGCAGTCTCAGGGAATATCAGTGCAGGAATGTTGGGATTTGCCAACGTAGCCATTGTAAAATATGTAGTTGTGGGGAAGTGATAAACTACTAATGGAAACAGAATCTTGCGATTTAAACGATTGACAGAGTTGAAAACAAACTAACAATAGTATTATTTTTTTTTTTTAATTTGAGGTCGATTTTTACCTTCACACTAAAACCGGATTCAACCTCGGACTTTCGCGTATAATAACCCTAACCCAGTTTTATCCCAAGTGAAACAGCAATTTTCAAGATGAACGATCAACGACAAGTCGGGTTTTTAAAAAAGAACATGTTAAAGATTCATTATAATACACATTAAACAGTCTAAAAAACAGCACCACCAATTACAAACAAGCGCTCTTCATATTGTTTTATCCATGAAACAATTGACTTAACACTTTGCGAGATAGCCTCCTTTGTCGTTGTGCCCGACGTCACACAGTAGATTTCAAACGTCGGAGTGACCCACGCAAGGGCCGTCAGGTTGCGCCGTGTAGTGTGATATACCTTTAAATTGCCTTGCTGCCGCGTATGCACCGCACCGTGAAGCTGGTGGTATAACACCATTAGTTTGTGTCGCTCGTGCGCATCATAGTAGTGTGTTTCAAACGACGGCATGAGAAATTGGACGTTTGGTTTTGACTTGTAAAGAAAGTGCCGCACTAATGGGACTGGTATATCAACAGTTTTAAACCGACCCTTGTGGAGTGATTGCTGGATGGGAGTCACAAGATCGTGGTGCTCAAGATCGCGTAGGATTTCCTCCTTACCCTCACGCATTTCAAAAAAGGCGTTTTTGTCCGGGCTTATCAGCACGAGCGCAACTTCTGGCAAAAAAAAGTAAATGTACGCATAAAGAAACCCTGTAGAATTAAATTTAGGCAGGCATATGGGCACCCAATGTTCACCTCCCTTGCTAAACGAAGTCGTGTTGAACAACATTGAAAACACGAGGTGCAAATCCGGCGGGTGCAGACTGTGGCGACGCGGCCGAATAACGCTGACCAGCCGTGAGTCTGCTACAATCATTCCGTACAGCAGTGACTTGGTGCGCCGTTCAATGAGCACGTTGTTAATTTTGTTCCGAATTGACTTGCGGAGTCGCAGGCACTCGAGTGCACCGAGCAAAATACCTGGCGAGCCAAAACTCATCTCACGCGTGAGTGCCTGCAAAAACACCTCCGTTCCACCCAGTAGCATTCGCAGATCAAAGTTGTTTCGGCCACGAAATACCTTAGAAAGCTGCGACTTGGTAAGCGTCGAGAGGATCTGGGCGTACAACACATCGAGTTGCGCGCGTAGCTGGTACTCGCTCTGGCCCAATTTGTCAACAGCAATAAGAATTAATGGGGTTTCAACTGAAAAAACAAACAGAGTGTTTCCCGCACGCACCGATTTAAGTTGCTCCTTGTTTTGCCGGTCTACTTCGCTATCGTTGCCATCGCCATTCACTGTTTTGTTTTCGGTGCCAGACGCAATATCAAAATACGACACAATGGCTTGAAAAATGCCCATGTATCCAGATACTAGCTCATCTGACCCGTTCATTGAATAGATTGGTTTCCCTGCCGATGAGAGTATGAAATATTGCTTCTTTTTGTCCAAAAATGATTCCATCTCGCGCTGTTCAGCGCCTTCATCTTCCTCATCTTCGTTTTCTTCGCCCTCATCATTGTTATGACCACATCCTGTGTCGTAAAATGACATTGCTGAAGACGAGTATGAGACGGCATCGTCATCTTCTGGCACACCAAACGCTGTAGTTAAAGACGCACGATGGTTAAAATTGTTGCCCAATTGTAAACTGCGAGCGTCGTCATCACCGTCTAGAACCTCCGATAATAGTGTCGCTACGTCTGACGTGTGTCGTGCCATCATCGTTGGAATAGGACTCTGATTGTTGGACGCTCCACTTGACCGCCGTCTTTCTTCTGCCGGCGCTAAATGCTGTTTCTGATGCCCCGATAATGACGGCGGCGGACTAGTACGAGATTGGTGCGAGACACTGCTTGCCTGTGACGAGCTCACGGTGTTGCCCGCCGACTTAGACGACGATGTCTCGACATACGACAATGCTGTTGTCGGCACTGGGTGTAGGTCCGAAATACTGATGCTGCGCTGGCCTGACGATATTGTGCGTAGCAGATTAGGCAGCATCTGCTCCGGTGGTGGGCTGCCGACCGGTGATGGCACCTGTGAGTTGGTGTCGGTCTCGCCGCTACCCGCAATAAAAGTCTTTTTGCTTTGGTCATGTGTTTCAGCCACTACGGCCTCTTGACTTTCAGAGAGCGGCAAGATCAACTGGGGGCTGTGAGAAGTTTCATCAGTATCATGTCTTGCGCTGGTACTCATTTGAATGACAGTGGTGTAAATTGAAAAAAGATATAGGGAATATCAGGGTTTTCCAAAGAGTGTGAGGTTAATAGAAAAGGGAGAAAATTAAAACTCTAAAAAGAAAACCCACCAACTACAACACCGTTTAGTCTCAAAAAACCAAAAAAAAACCAAAAAAAAAAAAAAAAAAAAAAAAAACCAGTTTTTCACATTAACAAAAAATAAAACAAAAAACATGAAATTCGTAAAATTCTAAAAATAATAAAATAACAAGTAGACCAACATCAAACCAAATTTACCATCTCACTGCTTTTTAGCCATTTTCGGGCTCTTACCAAGATTTGAGTCCGAGTGGTCGTCCTTAATGCTAGACCGCCGTCTTTTACTAGTCAACCGAGGGCTGGGCCGGCCTGTGATACCATTAGCAAGCGACCCTTCTGCAACCGCATGGTTTGCAGTCATTGAATTGGAATCACTACTATCTTTGTTGTTTTCAAAGACCTTATTAGAACCCATAGCATGCTGTGAATTCATAGACTCAATGGCGTATTCTGGGCCTTGCTGTGGCCGATTCACTGGATCAGGCTCGCCATCTTCTTCCTTAAGCTTGGGCTTATCATTCGTAGTGTCATTGACAGCTTGCTGCTGTTTCTGTTGTTGCTGTTGGTTTTGCTGATGCTGCTGGATTTCTTGTTGTTGAGTTTGTGGTTGTTGTTGTTGTTGTTGCTGTTGTTGTTGTTGTTGTTGTTGTTGTTGTTGCTGCTGCTGTTGTTGTTGTTGTTGTTGTTGTTGTTGTTGTTGTTGTTGTTGTTGTTGCTGCTGCTGCTGTTGTTGTTGTT
>JAKVQX010000388.1:0-18531 GCA_030463015.1 Geotrichum citri-aurantii
GCCGCAATCTCCTTGTATTTTTGTCCACTTACCACAGCACCAAAAATAAGCGCACGAACGTGAGAAGTTAATTTTTGATTTGGCAAGCGACCTGCCGTTAAATCTATTGTATCAATGTTCATCTTAGTTGAGATTGAGAAAAGTTATTGATGTTTGAAGATTAGGTGGTCAAAAAAAAGTTGAGGTGACAAAAAAAAAAAAAAGGGGGAAAAAAAAAACTGTCCCCATTTAAGTTGTCCCCATTTAAGTTTTGGGGGACTGTAGTAGTGATGTATTAAGGGACAAATAGACAAGAAAGAAAAATTACTGAACTAACAGATCGGCTTTACAATTGTTAAAAAATTTAAAAAAAAAAAAAAACTAGGAGCGACTATCAACCAACATCAAGTAGTATAAGAATGGTGGAGGTCTTTGTCAGGTCTTAATCGAACAAAGATTATTAGGAGGATCCCAGAAGCTTCTCAGGTAGTATGAGTGTGCATAGGGAAAGGGTTGTAAAAATTACAGTCAAAATTTTGGTTAAAGGAAGGTGACAGCTAAGGCTCAGGCTTAAGACTGGTCCTTGAAGCACAACTCATTAAGTGTATTTGTAAATCGTCGGACTATAGTTAGCCGACGGGCGTGTTATAAACCATACAGTCAATATAGTACTCAAGAAGGAACATGTACATCAACCTCTCAAAAGAAATCTGAAAAATCGCTATTTATTCAATAAATCTCGTGGCAAGAGTAATGAATGTAAGTAATGAAATAAATAAATAAAAATTTTAAACAATTATAGAGTAAAACTAAAAAGAACAAAAACGACCAGTGGTTAGTAGACTTGTCAAACCAACACAGTCATAAGTAGTTTTAGTGAATTTCAAAAGATTTACCAGATTTGATGCTTTAAATAACCACTAAAGTATTTTGGAGAGGCCATCTAAGAGAATTTTGAAATGTCAATCTTTCAATTTTTGCTAAAGGTGCCATTGACAATGTACCCAAATGTGCTATCCTGAAATTTGTTTTAAGTTTTAACCTCCCGTAGGTTTTTAAATAACACTATCTTCTTTAGTTTCAATAGCAGACTATAGTTTAGTTCAATTGTTTCTGGTGAAATAATAGATCAATTTTCTATACTCAGCAGGGAGCTCTGATTTCAGACACTTTTTGAAAAAACTTATCAAGAGGAAAAAAAGTTCTTTAAAAATAAAAAAAAACTATCACAGAAAGTATGGGAATTTTTGTCATGGATAATTTTTGTTCAACTACAGCTATGATTTTGTACGTGTTTGACCAAAGCTTTAAATCCTACAACAGTCCGAAATTTTTATCATGAGTGGATACAGACCAGTAAAAAGCCAAGTTGTAACGTGTCCTAAAAGTGGTAGCACGCAAAGTTTTTAACACAATCAAGCTCAAACCTACAATGCTAGTTCCATTCAAGACCAGAACAAGCATTAAATTACCAAACAAAAGGCATTTGAAAGGTATTTTTCAAAATAAGGAACTAAAAATAAAAAAATTTGGTTCGTCACTAAGCTAAGTTGCCATAAAGAATTTAATCGTCACAAAAAACAGACAACACCTTATTCAAGTAAAGTACTTAATAAACTTCAGTCTCAAAAACAACAATTCTGAAAACCAAAGTTTTGTCAATTTCACGGAAATAGATGTGTTAGAGCCAACATACTATATATATAACTTGTACTGTGCGGTCGCTGATCTAATACATAGAATAAAAATAATGATGATAATAAAAAATTAAATTTAAAATATGGGACGTCGGGTTTTTTTTCTCTCTACTATAGTGTTCAGAGAAATACATCAACAATAACAGTAACAGTAACAACAACAAAAATCAAATACAGAAAACTTTAACAAAGTTCACAAAAAACAACAACACTATTAACCAGAAGTGTCAACTTTGCTAGGCAGAGTGGTACCTTGTTCGATAGACGAGGTCGAGGCAACTCCCTCCACTTCCTCCTCAACGGTGTCGTCCTCGTCAAACTCCTGAGGAATGAATAGGTTCATGAGAAGACCGACAAAGCCAGCAATGGCAAAACCAGTTCCCATCACTAGCTCAATGGCTTCGAGTAGACCTTTGAGGCCAGTGTTTTTGCCGTGGTAGGTGAAAAAGAATGCAAACCAGGTAGGAACCATTGTAGCGCCGAAACCAAAAACGAGTGAGGTAGTTAGCACAAAACGATCACGGCGAGTGAAGGGTGTAGTGGAAATGATGCGGAGACCCGAGACGGCAACTGATGTGAACAAAAATGTGGTCATACCGCCAAGAACAGCTTCGGGAATAGCGACAAGAGCGGCAGCAAACTTGGAAAAGATTCCCATGACAATGAGGAAGAAGCAGCACCAGTAACCAACCATTCTGTTTGCACACTTTGTGAGAGAAATGACACCATTGTTCTGTGCAAAGGTAGACATGGGAGTGAGTGTCATGAGGCCAGCAAGAATACCGTTGAGGCCGTCAGCAAGAACACCACCCTGGATACGGGAGTCGTACTCGGGGCCTTCGACAGGAAGTCTGGAGACATCACAGGTAGCAGTAACATCACCAATAGCCTCCATCATGCAGACAATGTACACAGCCAGCATAGGCAAGACAGCAGGACCATATAGGGTAAGTTTAAATGTCTTAACCCAGACGAAAGTAGCAACAGGAGCAGCATCAATAGTAGACTTGTCAAAATAGCCGACAGCTCCGGCAATGATGCATCCAACAAGCAAGCCGACGACAACAGAGCAAGACTTCATAATCGGAGCACCCCACTTTTCACAAACAATGATAGTGACGTACACAGAAAATCCAAGACCAATGAACTCAGCCGAACCCCAAGGGAGAGGGTGAGGTGCATTGATGTTAGGACACATGGAAAACAAGCCAGATTCAGGACGGGAACTGCATGCACCAGAACCACCGGCCCACTTTTGAAAACCAGTCGAAATAAGATGGACACCAATTAGCAAAACAACAGGGCCAGTGACAATAGGAGGAAAGACCTTACGAAGGACTTTGGCAGGCATGAAAGATAGAACAACCTCGAGCAGACCACACAATGCGGAAGTGCCGATGATAGCACCGTATCCATCCGGGCATGGCAGTTTGGTTCCATCTGCAGCAACTGGGCAAAATTCTTTTGCGTACATTTGAGGTAGTGCGCCAGAAACAATAGTGATCGTAGCAAAAGAGGTACCCACAACGGAGATGAGACCCGTGCCAATGTAGTATTTAGTGAAAGGAATGTGAAATCTAGAAATCTGGACCATCGAGAGAATACCGCATGTGATAAGTGATGCAGAGACAAGATACTGAGTAGTGGCAACGTCCATGTTTGTGGCCGTACCAATAATAAGAGGTGGAGTGACAACACCAGCTAGCATGGCTAGAGCGTGCTGAAGACCAAGAACGGCACCAAGCAAAAGAGGCATCGAACCATATAGAGGAAAAAAAGGTTGGACTATGTTTTTTTTCTTCATAAAAGGAAGCTGAGGAGTAAAAAGATGGGCATAGTTGTAATCGCCGACAATTCCCTCTTTGGTAGTGAACTTTCTGAAAACTCTGCGAGCGGCGGCAGAGATGTCGAGCTTTCTTTTAGGCTCAGGCTGAGGAACAGCGGCGTCGTCAATTTTGTTGATTTCCTGGATAGGAAACTGATTTTTGCTTTCTTCCATGATTCTAAATGTGTGTTGAAAAGTTTTTGTCTAAAAGAAATGGATTGGTTTGAAGCAATAAAGAAAGAAACAAAAAAAAACCTTTTAGATTTTGGAAAAAAGGAGGGACATATATACTAAATTTTTTAAAGGTAAAAATTTTGATTTGAATCAAGCATTGTTTTGATATGATTGAACTTGTTGGTGGGAAAAAAAAAGATAACGATAAGAAAAAAAAATTTAATTATCGCGATACATGCCACAGTAGGCAGAAGTCTGTTAAAGTCATGACTGTTTTGCAAACGTTTTTGGCTCTGGGCATTCATGAGTAAAATTACTTTTTGGTCGTATCTTTAAAATAACTCCCCATATCAGTACCAAATCATATTTAACACAGAGCTGTGCTTCAAAGAAACCTTTCGGTTTACACCGCGTCTTGGCAAAAAAAAAAAAAAAAACCAGCCAGAAAAAGAAAAGAAAAAAAAAAAAGTAAAAACCCATTTTTAATTTGAAGTTTAAATTCAAAGCTACTTTACAAAATTTGACAACAACAGATTGGCAAATTTTTTTACAGTTTTTTCTATTGAAATTAATTTTAACTAATGTTGTCTTCTTTTTTCAGTAACCTTTTATTGTCAGTTAGTTTTTTTTGTCCTGCAGCAGTAGAGAGACAGTAAGCGCATCCATATTTATACAACTTTTTTGCAGCCTTTCACTTCTAACTTTCTTTTTTTTGATACGTTCTTGTGGTTTAAGCATGTGGCCTTATATTTGTTAAAAAGTAACATGGTTTGTTCAATAGTTTTCGTTTTCTTCTGTCTAATAATAAAAAGGGCTTTACCAACTTTTCCAAAAAAAAAAAAAATAAACCTATCAGGTTATTAACTGAAAAAACACGTTTGTATGAAAGTTTTTGACAAAGAAAAAAGTGAAAAACAATCTCATTAGAACGTTTCCTACACATGTACTATTTTTGCACAGATACTAAAATAAAAAAGTTGATTGTTTAAGATCTAGTTCCTCTATGTGAGAATGCAAGTCAATACGACATTGTAATAACTCTCACAATAACTTGTCAAGCCTTAACTAGAATAGAGGCTAACGTTTCAGATAACCATCTTTAATAATAAGGCTACCAGACAGAAAACGCAGTCGTTTTATTGATAGAAAATCGGTTGCTACAACAAATGTTTGATGACAATGTTTTTAAGCGCCGTCTTCTGAAGCTATAACCTATTGTAGATTGGTTTACAAATCTTTTTGTTATTTTTACTAATAGAAAATCTATCGAGAGTTATACAGAATTTTTTGGTGAAACGACAGGACTGTCAAAGGCATAATAGGATAAAAAAAAAAAGAGAGAAAGAGAAAATAAGAGAGAGAATCAATAAGAAAATAATTTGGATAATAAGCTCTTAAAAACAGCTGGTAAATATGCTCAGAAAAAAATCTTTCACTGTTAACAAAAACGTAATGTGGTTAAAAAAAACTAACCAGATTTTCTAATTTACCACGTAATTACATTGGCGCCAAGATGCCACCAAAAGCCAAGTTTTTTTTTCCATCACCTCTCCCGCTTTTTGTGGTTTATGTTTGATTAAATCTAAATGAATGTGAAATTATAAAATTTCTGCTACAGAAAATTACTTGAGACTTATTGTTGGATTTAGGTCATTGAAATGTTTTAGTTCTTTAGATAGATTTGTTAAAATGAAAGAAAGTTTTTGAAATGTCAAAGACGCTTAGTCACCACCCGTTTTGGGGCTTTAATTTGTACCTTTATTTCATTGCTTATTGTGTAGTTTATCTGCCTTTTTTAACTACGCAAGAGATGTTGTACTATTTTGGCAGTAAGAAAAAATAACAAAAGCCCTCTTTTCAAAAAGTTTCACATAATAGTTCTAAGAAAAATTTTTGAGAAACTATGGAGAATAAATTAATTTTTATGTGCATAAACATTGACATGATACGCACAAGAAACTCTCCGCTATAAAAGTCTCGAAAACTCACTAAAATTGTTTTCACATATCTTTCACTCTTACAAGATCTGTGACACTGTAACCATATTGCAACACTTGTTGCACTAATACTGGGGTGGAGTTATCAGCTAGTTGTGCTGCTACTTCTCACCCAGTTAAAATAAAAGATCACACGCAGGGAAGAGATTTCAGTGAGAGTCTTCAAATACAAACCTTATTTTAAATTAAAAATAAAACGCATTCAAATGAAAAATAATAAAACCTGTACATTAAATATTTACGTAAACAGGTCAAATAATAGAGACTGATAATTTTTATTTCCGTCACAGTTTTGTCTTACAACGTCAACTTTCCTCGGCATAGATTCGATTAAATTCATACAATAATCCAGCTCCGAATTTCGCCATCTATATTTAGTAAATTTGAAACCAAAAAATAAAAGGAAGTAAGATTTGGAATCTTCCTTAACAGTCGATTCTTCACAAAGCTCATGATTTTGGCTCATGATTTCCGTTTTCTTTTGCACATCTTTTATAAACGATCTAGCAGATGGTAGATCTGGTGTGAAGTTTTTTTTTTGAGAAAAGCTATTTGATCAAGTTGCCACTGACTTTGCGTCTTGGTATTGATTGCGTGTTATTTTAAGTTTTTTTTACAGAACGTCGAATCCCTCAAATCTTGCGTTTACTCAAAGACACACATCTCTTATTGTTAATTTTGGCTTTGATAAGTGATGTTTTCCATTATTAGATTTCAATTGTTTGTAGAGGCGATAGGCAGTGCGTTCAGAAGGAGCAAACTCATATGCAACTACAGCATCAGAGACGCCTAAAAGATGAAATCTTTTTAACACCCCGTCTAAAAGTATGTATCTTGTTGTATTTCTCTTATAGTAAAAGCATTCAAAAAATTTTAAGTATCAATTTTTTAACATGTTTAAATTAATTTTTGTTGAAGAACAAAAGTTTTTTTTTTTATTCTTCAAAAAAGTTCCAGTTTTTCTGGAACTCTAAATCCTTCCCTGTATGTACAATTTCTACATATTGTCTACCTTGACTAGCCGTTGTGGAAGTGCTCAAATTTCAACCGGAATAAAATGAATAAATATTTGCTCGTACTGTGAACAGTATATGCAGCTTTTTATCTCTGTCATCGACACCGTACCCTGTTTTTGGTATTCAGTTTGTTTCGGCCTGACACTCGCATCTTCAAACGTAATGTGGCAGTATTTTTTCCAGTAAAAATTGACAAGTTTTCAGCATCAAAAATTTTTTTCGGTAAACAAAACTATAAAAACAAATCAAGAACAATAGTAAAAACAACTTTATAGCTACACAATGCCAATGAAATAGAAAAATAAAAAAATAAAAATTAGTGTAGCATTCTAAAAATACCAGCACAAAAGCTGGTAAAAAGAAGCAAGGAAAAGACTAGACTGTCTTCTTTTATGCTTTAATAGGTAAGGGAGATTCGCTTTGAACAATTTCCTGAGGAATTCCTTCAAGCTCTTCGTCTTCCAGAGTATCATTTTCATCAAATTCCTGGGGAATAATCAAATTCATCAGCAGCGCCATGAAACCGGCAACTGCAAAGCCAGTTTCCAGAACAAGCACAATGGCGTCGAGGAAACCGCGGAGCCCCTTGTTGTCGCCGTGGTAAGTAAAAAAGTAAGAAAACCAGTTAGGAACACTCTCTGCGCCAAAGCCAAAAATAAGCGCGCAAGTGAGAACAAAACGATCACGGCGAGTGAAGGGCGTCGTGGAAATGATGCGGAGACCCGAGACGGCAACTGATGTGAACAAAAAGGTGGTCATACCGCCAAGAACTGGCTTAGGGATGGAGACAAGAGCGGCAGCAAACTTGGAAAAGATTCCCATAACAATGAGGAAGAAGCAGCACCAGTAACCAACCATTCTGTTTGCACACTTTGTGAGAGAAATGACACCATTGTTCTGTGCAAAGGTAGACATGGGAGTGAGTGTCATGAGGCCAGCAAGAATACCGTTGAGGCCGTCAGCAAGAACACCACCCTGGATACGGGAGTCGTACTCGGGGCCTTCGACAGGAAGTCTGGAGACATCACAGGTAGCAGTAACATCACCAATAGCCTCCATCATGCAGACAACATATACAGCAAGCAACGGCAAAACGGCAGGACCATAAATACTTAACTTGAAAGTGTGAACCCATACAAAGGTAGCTGCAGGGGCAACATCAATGCCATCATGACTGAAGTAGCCACAAGCAGCAGCAATAATACAACCAACCAACAAACCAACAATGACGGCACATGAGCGCATAATGGGAGCGCCCCATTTTTCACAAATAACAATAGTTACAAAAACCGAAAAACCGAGGCCAATAAATTGCGCAGAGCCCCAAGGCAGTGCGTGAGGAGCATTGATGTTGGGACAAAGTGCAAATAGACCATCGGGATGGCTCATGCAGTCACTGTTACCACCAGCCCAGTCAGCAAAGCCAGATGAAATTAAATTTGCACCAATAAGCAAAACGACAGGACCAGTGACAATAGGTGGAAACATCTTTTGCAAAATTTTAGGAGGGATAAAAGAAAGAAGAACTTCAAGAAGGGCACAAAGCGCGGACGTGCCAATGATGGCGCCATATCCATCGGGGCAAGGCAGTTTTGTTCCGTCAGGTGCAGTAGGACATTTACCATTGGCATACATTTGAGGAATGGCAGCAGAGATAATTGTGATAGTGGCAAAGGAAGTACCTACCAGCGATACTAGGCCTGTTCCAATGAAGTATTTGGTAAAGGGAATGTGAAATCTTGAAATCTGTATCAGAGAAAGAATTCCACAGGTGATGAGAGAGACTGACACCAGATACTGCTCTAATTCGACGGGAAGATTTGTTGTGGAAGAGATAATAAGGGCAGGTGTAATAACACCGGCAAGCATAGCCAGCGAATGTTGAAGACCCAGAATCGCACCAAGCATTAATGGCATTTTACTGTTAAGTGGAAAGAACGGTTGAAATTGATGCTTTTTGGTTTTCATAAAAGGAATTTTTG
The DNA here is from genome assembly GCA_030463015.1 of Geotrichum citri-aurantii. Taxonomy (NCBI): domain Eukaryota; kingdom Fungi; phylum Ascomycota; class Dipodascomycetes; order Dipodascales; family Dipodascaceae; genus Geotrichum; species Geotrichum citri-aurantii. The sequence continues at coordinate 8,671 of JAKVQX010000388.1, forward strand.
GTGTAAAAAGATAAGCGTAGTTGTAGTCTCCAATGATGCCCTCTTTGGTGGTGAATTTTTTAAAAGATCTGTAGCCAAAATTTTTAACCTTGGCGCCGATGTTTCGTGGTGACGGGGGCGGCGAGGGCAGACTAACATCGTCGTTAGAGTTGCTTGTAGTAAAGTTTTTGTTGTCTTCCATAGTAATCTAAAGTAAAATGAGATTTGATTGCGACGTAGAGATTGTTAAGAGAACAAAATGAAAATAATGGAGAAATAAAAACGTAAAATTATATGATCCAGTCTAAACCAAGTGTATTTATATCTTTCTAAGACAACGGTGGGAGTCAAATATTGCAAAAAAAATAGATTAAAATGTTTATCAGTCCCTATCTTTTAAACGTCAACCAGCATGGAACACAGAAAAGAATAAAAATTTAAACAACAAAAAACTTGAATTTTTGATATCAGTAACAGTTACATTTAGACCACCATGGTACTACACTAACATTGAAAAAATAGGTTTTCTAACCTAGTTTCACCGAAAAAAAAATAAGATTAGGTTAATTTTAATAACAAGCTTTTCTTAGCTCAGTTCCAAGCTCGCTTGGCACTTAACACAAATTTGCCTTGTTGGTTAATATAAACCAACAATTACTCTTGATCATGTGAAACAAATTTTTTAACCAAAGATGACAAAGCAATTATCTCATTGGGAAAGGAATATCTAATCATACATGATGATAGTGCGCGATAAAACTTTTGAGGCCTAGTGAAAAAAATAGAAAAAAGAAATGCGTAAATGATGGTGAAAACCCACTAGAAAAATTTCTTTTTGTCGCTTTTGTTAGTAATTTTTGGCGGCCAACCCTTACATAAACACGAAGAAAATTTTCTGGCAAATGAAAACACTGTTGGCGCCTGATAAAGCAACGGATTTGACCGACTTTTTTATTCTTGGAACAATCATTTGTAGTTTTTTAAGTTTTGATAGCCCTTTATGGTGAAAAAAAAAATCTTTTTCTTCACCAAATTATTTTTTTTTTTCTCTGAGTAGTGAGCGTGGAGATTAGTATGGTATCTACAGCGTGGTTTGTTAAATTTTGCAAAAGTCGTCAGAAACACTTAATGTTAACCCCAAGGTTTAGTAAGCTAGTCATTATCGATCCTATAGAAGGATAGAATCTATACATCAAAAAAAAAAATTTTTCACATATGGTCATCTCCAGGCTCTCCACAAGCCGCCATTCTATATTTCACAGCCTCACTGACCTCACGGACTCCGTAGTAGTGTTTGGCTGGCACAGTACACACACTTTGTACCCTGGATAACTAAACAAAAGCGATTTTGTTAAGAAAACTGTAAGTTCCATGTAGAAGTGAGCCATAAATTTGTGTGTAACAGGGCTCTTTCTGTCGCCAATATTTGAAAAAAAAAATTGAGCAAGATCACCAAGCTCGATATTTTAGATAATACGGTAGAGTTGTTCAACTGCTATTCAAAAGTAGCCAAGTGATCTTAACAAGTACGCCTTTAAAAGTTAGAGAGATGATACCTGCTTTCTGGGTCAATGTATTTACTACAAAGGTTCAAAAGTACCGTCGCTTACTACTACTCTTACTACTACTGTTGTCAATGAACTATTGCACCCAAAACCAGGTATTTTGAAATCCTTTTTTTGGAGTGATCTGTTTTGAGTCCGTTGCTAGTTGTTAAAGCATTGTTTACTCACATGTGCGCAAGTGATAGTGCGTGAAAGTTACTGTTCTTTATGGTCGATTAAGTTGCGCACCTGTTTGCTAATTGGCAAGACTGAAACAGCTTCATCAGTAACACCGAATGCGATTGGGTAAATCTTGAAAAAAAAATTACCAATCGGCGGGTACGCGTATCTGAAGGGAAAAAAAAAGTAAATACAGTACTATACACTTTTTTTCACATTATTATGGGCATTTTTTTCCGTTGTGACAAAGCCATATCTGCCATGCTTCAAATTCTACCCGTAGGCCACAGTTACCGTACAATTTTTCGGTCAAATAAAAGGACATGTCCGATTTTTTTTTTTTGCAGTGATTTTTTCTACAAATTAACCATATGGTCTTTCTAAAAACGAGAATAATAGCACGGACTCTAATGTTCCAGAGTTAATGTAAAAAAAACGCGTTTTTTCACTGAGTTTCGCCGGTGCTTTTTTTCCTTATCTGGAGAGCCTGGCAACGTAAGCAGACCTCTGATAGTCGCTCTAGATTGTGTAATTTTTCTTTGATGCAGTAAACGACAATAACAAAAAAATTTAAATAACCAGATTAAAATCTATTGTGATGACCGTTTCTTTAAGTAGATCTGTATTTAACAAATACAAACTTTATATTCATGACTTTGGAGTCGAGCTGTTTTGTTTTTTAAAGATCAGGCCAAAAAAGACTTGAAATCTAGAAACGTCAATCTATTGCCAAAGCTTTTGCAAATTCGATAAACCAGATTCTACGAAATTGACATTAAACGTATTTTAGAGCTTTGTCTTGTAGAACGGTGGTTTTAACTGTTTTTCTAAATATAAGTTTGCTGGATTTCAGTTTTTTTATCATTTTAATGTTTTTGTGGTTCTTGTTGTTATTAATACATTTAAAAAATATTAATTCAAAATAATAAGCTCAATTGCGATCAGTCTTTAAAATGATGCCAGTTTTATTCATTTTGAATAAATTGTTGTGTAGATAATGATGTTTGAAGTTTGGAGAAAAAAGAAGATGAAAGTGACAAAAAAAAAAGAACTCAAAAAATTGTAAAATTTTCATTTACTTTTGATATGGTACTGTAGAACTTACATCATATGAACAACTGATCACAGTTACAAAGACTTAATTTAAAAAAAACCTCAGTTCACCAGTGGAACTGACGTTCATGAGAAATTTCGTTTATCTAAAATTTGCCTTAAAATGCCTTTACATCTATTCACTGCTCGGATAGACAGAGAATTCTCGTCCCAAGCAGAAAGACAGAAAAAGACAGCTTTTACAAGTAACCAAAAAAAACGTCGAAAAGTGATATTTCACAACAGTTTTAGCAAATGTTCATAAGAGCGTTTAACAATGAACTTAGAAGGTTGAGAGGTATTTTACTATCTGTTTATAGAAGCTGCCAACTGCTTGGAGTCCTTGTTTAGTTTTGAGCAGCACTGAGAGGTTTTGTGCTAAAGAAATCCGTTTCAGATTTTGCCCTCTTTCGTCAAAATAGACGGATTCAGTGAGGTCGGGCTGAATGGTTTTGAGGTCACCGCATACGCATTTAAGAGAGTCCTGTAATTTATTAAATCTCTCGAATCATTCTTTGCTTTAACCATGACTCGTGCGTGGCCGGAACATGACTCTCAAAATGCGACACGAATCATTCCGCAAGATCTATTTGGTAATTTGCTTTGGAACTGTTAAGTTGACTTGGGAATCAGGTGCAATGTTGCGATAATATTCATACTTACCTCTTTCACATGAGTTTTTTTGGTGTTGCTACTTTTAATATTGCTCCAACCACGTTTTTTTTTTAAGTTTTTTGTCAAAAGTTGGCCTCTTTTTTCATAGTCTTTGCGATCATGGTCATTTAGATAGGGCAGTTAACTGGGCAGTTTTAACTGGGTCAAAATTTTACTCAAAAAATATGGCAAATGATTTTGATAATTTTTTAATATTAATGGCTTATTTACACAATAAAGTTCTTGGCATTAGTTCAAACATAAGTTGTTGTTCTTTTTTTTTAGGTAGAACTCCTAATCAAATAAAACTCAAAACGTTTAAGCTTTTTTTTTCCAGCACAAAACCATAAAGAGGATAATAACTTTAAATATTCTGAAAATGCTAAACGGAACGGGTAGTTGCATATCTTGAAGGTTGAGTAACTAAGGTTTTTGATTATTTCAATTTTATTAAAAGATCATCCAACCCTTACAGTGATCTACTATTTCAAAGGATCTTACATTTAAATTCATTTTTCAATTTCTTTTTAGTTCGATAATGATTTCAAACTGCTGTTGTTGCTGTTTTTGTGTTTTAGTCTGTTTGCTCATTCTTGTTGCTAATGTCAGGTCTTGGCTAAATAAGACACTGTATAATTCTTCTAAACCAGTCTATTGATTAAGTACGGCCTTGATTCATGTTGAAATTTAGTGTCTTTATTGATGCAAAATAAAGGTTTAATTGTGAATGGCTAAGAAGTTTAGAAATAAGGGCCAATTCTTTTGTTGTAAAAATTTTTGCACTTTTATTTTTGTAATACAACTTACGGTTAACTTTAGAAACAGTAAAATAAAAACAAGAAAACTATACTTAAATAGTAGAAAAAAATTGACTTTTAAAATTCTTCTCATAAAAGAATTAAAATGCATACTAAAATTAAAACTAAATTTTCTCAACTAAAATTTCTTAGATAAAAAAAGTAAATTAGAGTAGCATTGTCAAACAAGTTATTACCTGTTAGCTTTGCAGTGCGATCGTGATCGGGCTCCATGTCTCTTTTTTTTCCTGAAACCCCCGAATATTAACAGCCTCGACTAATGCAAATAAATTAATTTTTACTTTTGGTATTGATAGAATGCGAGCGCTAGGTTTAAGTGTGGGTTAATCTATTACAAAACGAATATCACCACCTCTAAACACTGATTCAAACAAGTTAGATAATTTTTTTGGAAACCGTGTAAAACTATAATTTTGTTATTAAAATAAAGAAAATTTTTAAATGGTAAAATTTAAGAATTATTTGATTGAATTTATTTCATTAAAAACTATATATACATAGTATTTTGTTTTTGTTTTAGGCGATAGTTTTTGCGAGAGAAGCTAGCTCAAGCGCAAACTTAGCGCCCGCCAAGACGCAAATTTAGATTACAGTAAAATCATCAGAACAGCCTTATCGCCCATGATTTAATCAATTGAATTCTAAACTTTTTGGGAATATTGAAATACGAAAGTTTTATTTTTACACTTTATACTTAAAGTTTTTCAAGTATTTATAATTAGTTTTCAAATTATACCAGAATTGTTAATCTAGGCTAATAAATCAAGACTTTAGTGGGCACTTGGCCAATGCCCTTCATGTTCAAAAGCGGCTGATCAAAGCTGGATACGGCTTTTCGGTTTATTTCACATTCAAAGTCAGCTTATTCGTGTTTTCAATAACTAAAAAAGCATGTACAGTACCATACAAAAATTATGATTTATATATTTGCGTTCCATTTATTTTGCCTCTGTCGTCTTAATCTTTTTCCAAAACTTCAAACATCATAATCTATTCAACATTTTATTCAAAATAAAGATGAGTAAATTAATTTTATGTAAGGCTGCGATTTAAGTTCTACTGACAGTGCGCTTATTTGTAGTGCCGTAGAAAATAGACAAAAATGTATACAAAGACATTTCAGAAAAATTTAAGATCGCTATCATTACTGTTGGTCGGACTGTCAAGGATTTCAAAGAACGACAACACTTTGAATCAAAATTTTGTCCTGGCTATCATAGTAAAATACCGGACAGAAAAAAAAATTGATAATCCGAACTGCTAAACTTCCAAAATTGACACTTTCCACTTAAAAACGACATTAAACCTCGAAGTTACTATATCCACAATTCGTCGGATTTTAAAAACTCATAAACTTCAAAAACGGCTTGCTAAGAAGCGTATTGCATTGAACTATACCCGTGCAAAAGTTTGTCTTGATTTTGCTAAAAAAATAATTTGGTTGGCATCTGAAGGCCTTGAGAATACTATTTTTTCTGACGAAAGCATGCTGTTCAGCAACAGCCCATCTAGAAATATTTTGTCTTTAGAACACCTGAAGACAAATATAGGAAGGAATCGGTAATCCCGGTGTCTAAAGAAGCTTTAATTTTCGTGATGGTATGTGGTGGTATTTGGCAAGAAGGAAAGTTAGTTCTTCACATCTTTGATAAGCTTAGAGAGGGGGGATAAAGTGATTTCAGCTGTGATTAAAACAGTCTTAGACTCGTGTCTTCTCTCTATCTATAAACCACGTACTTTGTTAAGCAAGATAACGCGCCTACTCACAAATCCAGAGCCATGAACGGCTATTTTTACTGACAACCAAATTCAAGTTATTGAATGGCCACCTTACTCGCCAGACCTCTACCCCATAGAGCATGTCTGAGCCATTCTAAAGCGTATGCTTTATTTAAAAAAACCCCTAAAATACGTATCAGAAATGAAGGTCAATTTGGCTAACAGGGCACTAATTTGTCAATGCTAGCGTGAAGCATGGGGAAGTATCAAACAAGATTTAATCAAAAAAAAAAAAAAAAAAAAAAGTATTTTGTCTGTGTCTGAAAGGCTTGAAGCTGTAAAGCTAGCTAATCAATGGTACAGCAAATATCAAAAACAAATTCTTAGTTTTATAAAACTATTTTGATTTTTAAAACTGAACAAGGAAACGATATTTTACAGTTGTTTTATTTTTTTCCTTTCACGGAATGGAATCAAAAACAAAAATTTACATTATTTTGGAATGGTACTGTAAACAACGTAATCAATGTAAAATATTGAACACACTAAAAAATTTAGAAAAAACCCTCTTAAAATCTGGTAGTGTAGTAGGCTTATCTCAATGACTTACAAAGTTATCTAGATTTTCTAACTCAGAAAAAAATTTTGTGTCAATCACCAAACCTGCCAATTTTTTTTCACGTCTCTTCAGCTTTTTGAACTGCGCCACAAGTTGAAGCTCTCACTCCTCCAAACAACCTTTGTTGAGAGAATTAATTTATTGATTCGTTAGCGTTATAGTCATTTATCGTTAGTAGAATGGTGAGAAAATGGAACAACCAAAAAACTTTTTATGTGTTCTTATAATACTTCGTTTTTTTCCTTTCTTTCTTTCTATCTTTTTCACAACAGATAAAGCGCGAGACACCGTTCAACGTCTATAGATTAACATCATATAAAAGCAAGATACAAAATGACCAGCAATATCATTAGATCAAGACCTTTAGGTATGAACACTGCGATAGAAAACTTGAAACCTATTTTTTTCTAACATTTTCAATGGGGCAGGTAAAATTGAGCAGTACGGTAGTGTTAGACATGACCTGAATTGCTACCAATCATTTGCAGAGTCTGCCGTATACAAAAATCCTGGACCTGGTGCAGAAACATCTCTTGATACTTTTTACAAAGCTATCAAGGTAGTAATTGCAGAGTATCCAAATTTGAGTATTGTGATTCATGATGAAAACACTGATTCGCCCTATTTTGGCTTTCCAAAAACAGTTGATCTGAAGAACCATGTAATTTGGCTTCCTGAACTAGCCGCAATTAAGGAAGAGGAAGAAACCAAAATGGTGGCAAAACGGATCAGTATCCAGTTCAAGAACATTGACACTACCCCTCCGTGGAATGTCACTGTTATTCCTCGTGGAGATAGGCTATCAGTAACGTTCTTTTCTCATCACGCCCCGTTTGATGGTACTTCTGGAAAGTTGTTTTTATTGTCTCTTCTCAAAGCCTTTAACCAAAACACATTAAATGAAACCTTCAAAGATGAGTCAGCCAAGAAAGAAATAAATTCTACTTTCATTGTACCAGAGTCCTTCTCGATACCGCCTTCTTTGGAACAGGTTCTAGATATGCCTCTCGGTTTTTGGAAAATTGCAAAAGTCATTGGCCAGAAATACGATCTGTTATCATCATCATCTAATGTTTGGTCCGGTAGCCCTATAACTAATATTCTTGGCGGTGAGTCTCTTCCTTCGACCAATATTGCCAAGTTTAGTATCAGTAGTCAAGACATGAACAAGCTACAAAAGGAGAGCAAAATTCGAAAAACAAGTATCTCGTCATTGATTACAGCTATAGCAGTGACGTCTGTTTCCAAGGCTTTACCTATTAATGCTCCGTTTTCCAAGATCGGCTACTCGATTGCACGCAATCTGCGGCCCACCATCACTACTTCCAATTTTAATACGAGCATGGGTGTTTATGTTTCTACCATGAATGGCAACACACCTCGCTCTGCTGTCACCCCTACCAAATTTGATCCGGAGCAAGTTTGGCAGATCAGTTCAAAAATCAAGAAAACAATTCAAAATTCACTCAACGATGGTAATTACAATCTAGACTCTGGGTTGCTCCGGTTTGTGGGCAGTATGCGCAATTACTTCATTGATGAAATGGGCAAATCCCGTGGTCTATCACTCGAAGTGTCGAGCCTTGTAATTTCAGAAGCCGAGATTGCCAATTCGAGCAGTCCCGGTGGGTGGACCATGGATGATCTTTATTTTTATCAGTGTGCAAACGTATTTGGCGCTCCCCTGGACTTTAGCTCACTTGGTTACAAAGGTTCTGCGCTCAATATTTCGTGTGTCTGGGGCACGGGGGTAGTTGAAGATGAGTTTGTTGAGAAAGTATTGGACAACTATAAAACCTACGTCCGTGTTCTGGTAGACAACATTAAGATTTAAATGCTTATTGTTTGATAAACAGGAAACAAGGTTGTTGTTTTTATTTAGGGGAGAAAGAGATATTTTGAGTGCCCAAATAACTAGAAAGTTTTTTTCCAAATATAGCTACAGGATACAGCAAAACCCTGTTATTGGTATCCATTCATGTTCAATACCCTGTTAAGAGCAACCCAAAACCAAGTCCAACTGAAATTAAGTTATAAAATTGCAAAATTTTTGAAGTTCACATCTCGCAACCAGTTTCAATTTTTCCGATACAAAATCATTCATGGCGTAAAAATAAACTTTAATTTTGGTTGTCTATCTAGAAAAAACTTAAACTTAAAAAAGAAAAGATACAACAAAAAAATTTTTGACCACATCCACCAGCACCAGACTGGTATTAGGACCTTCTTTTCATGTTAGGGCATGTAGTTTTTGGTTTGTTTTCACATATTAATTGATTAAACAAGCTATACTATTTAATCTAATTGGGTGTGTTGTGTAAAATCAGACATTTCGTAAAATACAACTCCCCGTTAGAGGTCAAATAAATTTTTGTTCAACTCAATGTCACGGTAACCCTTACCCACGGAAGGTTGCCGTACCTAGGTACCCTCGAGGCTCAACCCTGTCCGCAGATTCCTGACGGCCCGAGATCTGGTAAGAAGCATGAGTGTGTGTCATCTATTGAAATTACAAAAAAAAGATTGAGAGATTGGAGTAAAGAGATGGGTCAGATGTATTGTCAGAAATGAAGGAGGAAAACTGACTACAGAGAAAATATTTTCTCCTCCCAAGAATAGGGAGCAATTCCTTTCTTCAAACAAACGAATTCCGAAAGACATTTAAAGGACTTGAGAGTGATACCTTGGAGGAGATTCGGAGACCCTTCTGCACTGACCTTAAACAGCCTTCACTACATCTGTAAAGCGCTTCAGCGCGGGATTACTAGACATTTCACGGCTAACTAGGAAAGAAGGCGACATCGATTTCAGGCCACAGTTTTCTCTAACGTAAATAGTTGAGCAAGGAGAGGTTATTGGTCCAGGGACTGACATCGGACCTTTAGGACACCTAGACGTAGCACTAAATTATCACTGCAGCAGAGTACCCTCAGAAAACAGGACTATCAAGCTTCTAAATTTTTGTAAGTAGCATTCACTCTTACGCCTAGCGTTGCGCAAGTTAAGCTAACCACCTGCACACAGTTAAATAGACTTAGTATTCATTTAACCACGGTTATTCCGGAGACCTAAGCTTAGTATTTTGTATAATCCGCCATCACGTGACACTAGATTTTGCTGAACTATCAAAAAGTGTGAAAACTACCTTTACAAAAGCTTGTGAATCGAAGCTATCAAGAATATTGTTCAGAGTTGATCATAAAAATCCTGTTTTTGAAGGATTAAAAAAAAGAAAAAAATTTGGAAAAAATCAAAA
>JAKVQX010000389.1:0-18472 GCA_030463015.1 Geotrichum citri-aurantii
ATTTTTTTTTTTTTTTTTTTTTTTTTTTTTTTTTTTTTTTTTTTTTTTTAACTGATAAGATTAGTGTCTTGATTGTGTCCTGATGCCTCTCAAAGTCTCACGCAGCCACTGACAAAAAGAGTGCTCTGTTGGATTGCAATTACCTTCATTTCTGATATTTCAAGATGATGAGAAGAAGAATTAAATTAGCTTGTTATTAAAATGGCCTAGATATGGTAAATGGGATTTTGTAATTGAAGAAAAGGTGGGCCATTTTATGACTTGATTTTGAATATCAGTAAAAAATTAAGTCTTTTTAAAACCCTAGACTTGAGAATAGGTGAGTAATTTAGCTAAAAGTGCCAGGTTGATTGATAAAAAAGAAAAAAAAAAAGTGTCTTAAACTTCTTTAAATACAGCAGCATCTATATCTTCCTCTTCTCTCCAAGCTCATCAAAGATGTCAAAAAAAAAAAAAAAAAGGATCTTCCTTCTTGCCAAATGGCACTCCACACCTTCACAAAATTTGAAGACACAAAAGTTTCCTCATTTTTTGGTTTTTGTATCTGTTCTTGGGTATTCTAAATATCCAAACATTTTTAGATGGGGCCACTACTGGACTTCTTACTTTCATCTAAAAATAAAATTCATTTAGCATTTTCCAGCCCTCAGATTTTAACCATTTCTTTGCAAAATTCAAACAAACTTATGCAAAATATTTTGTTAGTGCAATACACTTTCAAGTTTTTACTTTTACAAAATTTTTCTTTTTTAAAAAGAAATTGAGTAATGATTGATGTGGAAGCGGCTATGTCAAGATCTCTTTTCAGTTCTAAAGTGGTGATTTTTGGTGGTCTTTTTTTTTTTTTTTTTTTTTTACCGTTAAAACTATAAGTCTTTTTTAAGCATCTGTAAAAAAAAAAAAAAAAAAAAGCACTGGAACGACGGGACAGGACTTTAGTCTCAAAACTGTTGTTTTCTTTTTTTTTTTTTTTTTTTTGGTTGAAATTTTTTGAAAAGTTCTTGAAATTGAGCTGGTTTAGAAACGAGCCGCAATATCCTTGTATTTTTGGTCTTCCTACCACAGCACTAAAATATAAGCGCACAAAACGTAAAAAAAAATAAGTTAACAATAAAACTGGCAAGCGACCTGCCGTTAATTCAATTGTAGTTATGTTTTATTTTAATTAAAAATTGAGAAGATAAACTAATTTTTTTTTTACTTTAGTTAAAAATGAGAAGAGATATACGTTATTGATGTTTGAAGATTAGGTGGGAAAGAAATAGTTTAGGTAAAAAAAAAAAAACTTTATTCAAATCGGGATTCAGGAGTGACTGTATATTAGTTGTTGCCCAATTTTTTAATAATTAAAAAATGTGATCTATTTGTATTAAAAAGTATTTTATGTAATTTATTCATACTTATGTGTACGTAAGTTCGTGAGATTCGTCGGATTTAATTCAATAGTTTGTGTTTTAATTTTAATTTTTTTTTTCTCACTTGTGATACACATAAACACCAAAACAGTGCCAAATTCAAGTTTTACAAAGTTTTACATCACACAAACACACACACACACGAAATAACGTGTAGATGTACAACATATAGATCGCTAGATAACCTTTTCTAACAAATTAAAAGATTTTAAATTTGTCAAGTAAAAGACTTTTTCATGTCTTCTTTGTATATCTTTTGTTTTTATGTTTTTTTGTATGTGTAACTTTTTTGAAATAAGGACAATAAACTGATTTTCTATCCATCTAAAACTTTTTCATCTATTTTTTTAAAATCTTTTTTTAGTAATTCTACTGAAGCATGTGTTGTACATTTGTTTGTGCAGTCACTGGCCACAGCTTTGGGAACAGATTCAACAAAATTGAAATTTTCTTCCAAAACCTTTTTTTTTTTCTTACCTTCATCCAACCACACCATTCCATACCTATATTCAAATTGACTGATTCTGCTACCATCTTAACCACAAAACCGTCGGTTTAAACAACGACTGACTCCAGAAGCTTATTTTGCTTTTTTATGAAGCCGTTTTTTTTAGGTTGAACATTGAGGCAAGTTTCGGCTCGATTTTCAGTCTCCCATAGCATAGTTTCAAAGACATTAAAATGCTTCAATATGAGATAAAACCATAATTCCAAACCGGATTTTGGAAAGCCTAAGATCTCAACTGATACCTTGCAACGTCTTATTTATAGAAAGGTTCGGAATTATCCACAATTGTCAATCGCGTCAATCAGATCAACATTTGATTTACCAGCGTCGAAGAAAACAATTATGATGTTTTTAAAATCCTAAATTTTACAAAAACATACGTAAAAGAAACTAATATACTAGCTAAAAAAATGGCTTGATTTTGCGCGGAAATGGCGGGCTGAAGGAGGCCTTCAAAATGGGCATATTTTCAGACAAATGTATTGGTGCGATCCAATGGTGTCTCCGGCAACAATTGGGTATTCCGGACCTCTAAAAAGAAATGTGAAGCAAATCTAGTGACTCTGGTAGCAAAAGGAGGTGGAATTTCTATAATGGTATGGGCCGCAATTTGGATGGATGGCCGGACCAATCTTTACATTATCAACGAGTTTGGAGATGAAAAAAAGCAACTCAATTACCGCTGAAACTTACTTAGAAACGCTCAAAAGACATCTTTTACCAATTTATGAACCTGGGAATATATTTAAACAAGACAAAACTCCAAATTATTAAGCTAAGGATACAACAAGTTTTTTTTTGAAGAGCACGGAATTTGGATCATTGAATGGCCGCCATTTCTACCAGATTTGAACTCTATTAAACATGCTTGGGTGCTTTTAAAAATAAGTTTGATCAAAAATCATCCAGATTTGAAAGATTTGAAAGTAAAAAAAGAAAATAGGGCACTCTTATGTCAATGGCTCCGAGAGGCCTGGGATGTAGTTGATCAGGCGAAAATTTGGCACCTAATTTCAAGTATGTGTAGGAGAATTACCATAGTAGTAAAATTAAAGGGTCGGTATACTAAATATTGATAGTACTTTGATTTGGCTTTTAAAAAAATGTAATTTTTGTTTATTTTGAATGTTATTAGGTTATGTTAAAATCAATTAAAAAATTTAAAATGTTTTTTGTACTCTGTATTTATTTTGGATCTGTTCCCAAAGCTGTGGCCAGTGAAATTAGCCCAAAAAAAAAAAAAATATTTTTTTCCAAAAAGCTACAAACATCAATAGTTTTTGAATACACACACACTCACCCTTTTCCAACCATCACGAATTAATCTTGAAAAGTATATAAACGGTTATAAAATTAAAGACCATGCGTAAAAAGCCAAAAAAAAATAGTTACAAAAGTGAATTTTTTTTTTAATAAATTAAAAAAAAATACAATGCATCCATTAAGTACGGCTAAAGATCTTTGTCTACATTTTCATGATCAATCTAAAAAAAAATAAAAGCTAACTGCAATTTTATATTGCTTTTTTTTTTTTTTTTCTTTTTGTTTAGCAGATAAGTTGCAAATTGCACACACACGCTGTTTTTAGACCTTGAAAGATCCGCGGTTGATGCTGTTTCGCGCGCGCAACGGCGAGATTTTTTTCTTAGGGGGGAGCTCACCCTTTTCTGGCAACGGGTCAGTGCCCGCACTGGCGACATTGCTGGCCTTGGCCGCACTGCTAGCTGTTCCCTTTGCGGATACCGGCACGCCCGCTGCCTTCTTTTTGTCTAGAGGCGTGGTAGCTGCTACAGCCTTCTTTTTCTTATCTAAAGGCGTGGTAGCTGTTGCAGCTTTTTTCTTGTCTAAAGGCGTGGTAGCTGTTGTTGCTTTTTTCTTGTCTAAAGGCGTGGTAACGGTAGTAATCTTCTTCTTGTCTAAAGGCGTGGTAGCTGTTGCTGCCTTCTTCTCAGCGCTTTTTGGCGTCTTTGCCGCAGCGGTATCTTCGTCCCGCTTCTGTCGAATTTTAAACGTACTGGATATGGTCTGCTTTGCATCAGGTGTCGACAGTTTCACGCGTTTGAACGCTGAACCAGGAGTATCCGGATGATCAGGATCATTCTCATCGTTTTTGTCCTTTGACACACCCTTTTTGCTCGGTGTTTTCGCCACATCGTCAGTATCAAAAATGTCTACCGCAATTGAATTCAGTTTGCGCTTACGCCGACGCTCGGTCTTAGACCCGTCGAGGATCCCGTTCTCTTCGTTATCTTCTTCGTCATCATCAAAAAGCGAAATCTTACGCGCGCCGGAGCGTGCAATTGACGAAGATACCGGCAGTTTTCGAATACTCATTGTTCCCGCCATCACGCCCGTTGCACGTGGAATCTGACTACGCGGGGTAGCGACTGGCCGTTTTGACGGTGTCACTAACTTTGAAACTGGGGTCGACGAACGGCTGCTTGTGATCACTGGCGAACGACGTGCCTGACTGAGAATCGGCGTACCAGTACTGCCGCCGCCTCCTCCACCGGTGCGGAGGAACGGACTCGTCGAAAAGTTGGAAAATTTAAGAATGGGCGTTGAGGTAGCCGAAAGTGTGCTGCGCTTGGTCGCAGTTCCAGGCTCCGCTAGGCGATGAAATCGTGTACCAGGTCCACTGCCGCCCGCGACAGGCGTCAAAGGGTTTGTGCCACCAGGTGTACGCATCTCTGATTTACGCGCCAGTTGCGCCTCCAGGCCCTTGATCTTGTTTTTCAGCAGCGTCATTTTTGTTTCCGCTACAGATTTAGATGTCTGCACTTGGTTGCGCAGCTTGTCAAGTTCAACCTGTGCCTTGTCAATGGCATTAGACTTTTTAACAAGCTCTTTACGCAGCTCCACCAGTTCCGTGCGCAGCTGCCTTGCTTCACTAGCCGCGACCGCCGCAGATTTGGCGTTGGGCGAAGCAAACCGGGACCTCACTGCCGAGGAAACCTTTTCCCGCTCAACTTGTTTCGACAGCTGCTCAAACTCTTCCTTAAGCTTCTCATACTCGACAGTAGACACAAACTGTGAGGTGCGGCGCTGCTTACGCTCTTGTGATTCTTTGAAAATTTCTAGTTCTTCGTCTTTAACTTTGGCAAGTTTATCAAGCTCAGCCTGGGATTCCAGCAGTAGCTTATTCTGTTCTTCCTCTAAGCGGTGTTGAAAATGCTGCTCGGTGTTTGCCATCTGTTTAGCAAAATCAGCCTGCAAGTCCTCAATTTCTTTTGCATGCTTTAACTCTAAATCGCTCTTTTCTTCGTTGAATTCAAGTCGCAGTTCTTCAGCATCCTTCTCGGCCGCTTTTTCAGTTCCAAAAGCAACAAAGCTTCTGCGTGGATGTGTCGTGCGATACTGTTTGTAATCATCCTTGAGCTCTTCAAGGCTTTCTGCCTTGACTTTCAGTGCATCGGTCTCTGCTTTTGCCTTATTCAACAGACCCTTAAGCGCCTTGGTCTGGCTCTCACGCGTGTCTTTCTCAATAGACAACAGCCGCACGTTGACGTTGAGCTGATTTTCAAGCTTGTCAATCTTGGCTTGCAATTGTGCACGTTCAAGCTCATGTTGTCTTTTAATATCACCAATCTTAATATCCATAACGCTTTCCTCAGTTTTACGGATTTCCGAGTAGAGAGGGGAGATCTCATTGCCAGTGATGGTTGACCGCCGGCTGCCGGAGCGGTTAAAAACAGGCTGGTTTTGCGGTTCTTCAGAAACCAGTTCCTTTTCATTCTTATTTAGTTGCTTTTCTTCGATTTCAACGTCAACTGAGCCATCCACTGTAGGTGGGGTTGACGCTATTTTCTTGGGTCGACCGCGCTTTCGCTTCTCCTCGACGGGAGTAGCCTTCGATTCTGGGTCACGGCGCCGTGAAGATGGTCGTCCTGAAGAAACAGTTTGAGGTTTACTTTGATTCTTGGTCTCAACGTGCTCAGTACGCTTTTCAGCGGGTTGCACCTAGAAAAAAAAAAAAAAAAAAAAGTTAGCACTAAACATGACGCGTCGAGTGTGCTGGTCTATGAGCAAAATAGGTTACATACACGGCCAACAATGACATCCTCGCTATCAGAAAAAATCTGAGATGAGCGTGTCCTTCTACGCGTAGACATTGCAAATAGTTATAATTTGCTTCTTTTCTTTCCTTCAAATGCGGCGTGTCTGGCTCCAGAAGTGTCTGGGGGAATCAGATAAAGGAAAAGAAGAGAAATAAACAAAACATGAAAAATAAAATAAAAATTCCGTATTTTTTGATCCGCGCTTGTTATTTATTTTTTTACCCTAGCCCCGTTCAGCCGTATGCTGACTCACTTATGACATATCAATTTTTTTAACTACACGTTTTGTTTTTTTGATTTTATTTTTCACTCACCTCCAAAAAAGAAGTGAAACGAAAACCTGGCAATCTCTCCTTACCCTTTTTTTTATTTTTGGTTTTGTTTTTATTTGAATCTTTTGTTTTCCCCTTTGCCAACTTCCGACACCTCAATTGAGCTCTTTTGTTTCTGTGATTCACGTTCTCAATTACTTGTTGCACTGAACCGAACCGGAAACTTAGTTGTCCCCGATGCGATTCAACTCTATTATTTCTCTCGCTGTGACTGCGTTCAGCGCTGCTGTGGCAGTTGCGTCTGGCGCCGCTGCGGACGCCGAACCCACGATCCCCACCAAGCCCGAGCTGACCAAGCTACTGATGGAGGCTGGCGGTGAAGCCATTCATTTGACCGATAAGACGTTTGAGACGGTTGTCAATGGCCCCCGCGATTACGACCTGGTATTGCTTCTGACGGCAGTCGACATGCGCTATGGCTGCCAATTTTGTAGAGTGCTTGAGCCTGAGTTCGATGTTGTTGCCAATTCGTGGCACGGTAGCCAGACTAAGGGCTCACACGGCGGGCTGGTCTTTGCCATTGCGGATCTTTCCCGTACACCTGAGACATTTAAGAGCATGAAGCTTACGCACGCACCCAACATGTGGGTGTACCGCAAGACCGACGACAAGGCTGCACATTACTCCCGTGGCTTTGAGATTTACAAGTTCCCTCAGCAGCCCGAGCAAATTGATGCTCTCACTGAGTATATCCGCTACACTTTGGGCCATAACATCACTATTCAAAAGCCTTTCCCCATGGACAAGCTGATCTTCACGTGCGTCACCGCCGTGGCTATTATTCTGGCCGTTCGCTTATACTTTTGGAAGATTGTGAGTGTGCTGCAGGCCAAGAAGCTGTGGGTCGCCATTTCAATGGTCTCAGTTCTACTTTTCACTGCCGGCCACATGTACAATGCTATCCGCAAAGTGCCCTATGTGGCTGGCGACGGCCAGGGCGGCATTGCCTACTTTGTCGGCGGCCACAGCAACCAGGTTGCTATTGAGACACAGATCATTGCCATTGTTTATGCCCTTCTTAGTTTCAGCACCATTATGCTGATTACCAAGGTGCCGGCGCTGAAGGACCCAAAGAAGCAGCTGCTGCTGGTGGTAGCTCTCTCTGCGGTCATCTTCTTTACCTACAGTTTCTTGATTTCAAAGTTTCATGTCAAGAACGGTGGCTACCCGTTCTGGTTGCTGAGATTGTAGAGGAATCCGGCAGGCTGGGTGTGTTTATCGGCACAAGTAAAAAGAATTCCAAGAGAATTAAAAAAAACTGATTAAAAAAAATTAAAATTAAAATTAACCCAACTTACATACAAACTTACTGTCAATACAGAATTGCAATCCTTATTATTCTATAGATGAACAAAAATAAAAGAAGGTAGCAAAACAAAAAAAAAGGGGTTTTAAAATAATTAGAAATTATGACAAGTATTGTATATCACCGATTCACAGTTCGTGGGGTTTCGTTTTTTTAAAGAAACGCGCTTCATGACTCGCAGTACCACTCAGCGTAGACCGACCAGTTTGAATCCGTCGACGCATTTAAGACAAGCGCGCGCCAAATGCCAATGTCAAGCACGCAGTGCTGTAACTGCCAGGTATCCTCGGCATCCTGCGCGCGGGCCATTTTTATGACACGGCCACGGGGCGTCTGCAGCGCCATCTTGATTTTCTGCGTGCTTCCACCTCCGCTGAGGCTCCGCGAGATGGCACCAGCTGGACCCGAACTGCCGCTACGTCCACCGCTGCCGTTTCCGCTTTCGCTGCTGAACGCGAGTGTGTTGTAGTACTGCACTTTGAAAACGTAGCCGTGGCCGTAGATCAGGTTGAAGCACTGTGGCCCGTGGATGTAGATATCATAACGTAGCGGATAGCGCTGCAAAAATTGGACAGGGCGGTCCATCTCGCACTCGCGCTCACCGGTGGCTCCCTGCGTAGGAAAACGGTCGAGCTTGCGCGGGTTGAAACCGTAACTCTCGTCGTCTGGCACACTTGTAATAGGTACAGACAGCGCTAGTACAAGATCATCGCTACCGGCACGGCGCCGTGGCGGTGCCCCACTGCCCTGAGGCTTGAACCCTACGTAAATATTCAGTGCACCCTGGCGGTATGGCCGTGGCAGCACTGCTTTGATGCGGTAGAAAAGCCGATCATGTTTGCGACTCCAAAACGGCTGCGCTAACGCATTTTGGCCACTGCCCGCATCACTTCTGCCTGCCATGCCACTGCCGCCGCCAATAACATCGTCATCGTCGTCATCATCAAAGCTGTGGTAGGATGTCGAGCAAGCAGAACCGATCGGAAAGTTTCCTGGTTTAACGCGCGCCACAAGATAGACATGAGGGTTGCGCACTTTGACAAGTAGCTCGGCAACATAGTCACGACCATCGACAATCCGCGCAAGCGCCGTATTAAAGTCAAGAAGACTTACACCGTGCTGGAAAGCAACAGGCGACTTGAGCGGCAGCGCCAGAAGTATTTCACTACGCGGGTTTGGAATAATATGTGTCGCATCAAGGTTATTGAACGTTGGCGTGTGTGTAAACACAAATTCGTTTGGTTTGGTCAAAAAGTAAAAGTGCTCTGGAAGACTGTTCCGCGCAGTGGACGTTAGGAGTCCTCCCGTGCCGATGTCAGCACCACTGGATGTAGTTGGTGCGGATTTGCGGCTAACGCTGGCCGCATAGAGGTGATGCGTCGGGAAACTGGGGTTTGCAAGTGACGTGTCAACCATACGCCAGACCCCATCGACAATAACACCGTTCCAATAATGATTTGGTTTCAGAGCAGTCTCATCGTACCACACTTCACCAGGACCCTTAAGATAGCCAGGCACTATCTCACACGGAATCTCAAGCTCGCTGCATATTTCTTGAAAAAAAAGTGCCACATCTAGGCACGACGCACGACGTGTCTGCATGATTCGGGTAAAAGATTTTCGCACATCGTCATCGTCTTCGTCGTCATCGTCGAATAGCGGCTCCCATTTAAGCTTGGCTGCGCAAAAGTTGAAGGCTGCACGCAACTGGTCAATGGGGTCTCGCCAACGTCGCTTAAAAAATCCGTGTACAAAATCAACCATAGTACGGTACTGCGCAAAAACGTCCCAACTAGCACTAAAAACCTCAATATCTACCTCACCAAAGTCGTAGCGCGCGAGACGCAGCGTGTCCTTCTTGACAAATCCACCGTCGCCAGTCTCGTTGCCGACAGCCTGCTTGAGAGCTTCTACCGGCTCTAGTGCTCGTTGTGCAAGCGCACCGCCAAGCTGCTGTTCTGCACGTTTGATACGCTCCTCAATCTCAGAGCTAGTAAGCGTTTTGGTGCGATGTAATGCGCGGTTGATTTCGATCCAGCGCTCCTGGTCTTCGTGGCTGCTGTTGTCACCAAAAACATCAGCTAAACCTCCGTTTTGGTAGAGATCAAGCGAACTGAGTGCCGAGCGCCCACGATATTCGCGCATGCTATTGCTAATCACCACTGCCGAGTTTGCGCGCTCGTGCCGCGGAGCCGCCGTCATGGTCGTCCCCATGCGCACTGAATTTGCATTCATGTTATTTGCAAAAAACTTTTTGATTACGCCAAATTGCTTGCGGATCGATTTTGTTCCAGACACGTTGTTTTGTGGCAGATCAACTGGCTGCTCGTAAGCGATAGAACTAGAAAACCCTGTTGACGGAGAAATTGCGTATTGATTTTCACCGCTAAAGATGCCGTTACGCGTCTTTGATTTAGATTTGGTTCCATGATCACCGTCAAAATAGTCATCATCAGAACTGGCTCCAGAAATCAAACTGTCGTTGAGCCCCAGTTTTCTGTCGTCAATCAGCCCCTTGTTGAGAGAATCAGAAAAACTATTGCGGCTGCCACCACGCTTCATGTCGACACCAGCTACATTTATAGAGTGTAGGTCCTTTCGGCGCTCGGGAGACCGACTGTCTGCCATTAGCGGTGAGCTGCCGAAAGAGCTTGAAGAAAAAGGCATTATACCGCTGTCACGCTCCGGGCTCCTCCTTATCGATGCTGTCGAAGAAGGCGGTAGCGGTGTTGTTGCTGCTACTGGTGGCCCGCGGACATCAGATGACCGAAGGCTTGCAGTGCTGTCTGCGCGGCCAAATTGCGCACGGTGCTGATCCTTGGCCGGGCTGGTAGCTAGCTCTAAAGTGTGCAAGCTGTACATAACGTCGTCCATAGCGTTCCGCAGCGGCGATGGCGTGCGTGGAATTGCGGAGCCAGTATTGCTGCTGCCGTTTCTGTTGACACCAATGCCGCTGCTTCTGTTGCTGTTAGAACTTTCAATACTGTTAGCAGCTTCAGCTGATGGTGAAGCCAATGGGGCCGATAGCGGCTTTAAGGGCACAGAGTGGGGAGGTGGGATCGGGGGTGGACCTTGTTGATGAATGTAGTCGTTTGAGGCTAGCGAAAATGCTGAGCCGTTGTTATTTCTATTATTTGCAAAATTGCTAAAGTTGGTAATGTTGCCGCTGTTACTGTTGTTTATGTTGTTATTAGAATAGTAATTTGTGTTTGTGTACAAGTGGTCGTGAATCGGCCTGGCATAGCGATCATCGTGATAAAAGCCTTGTTGAAAAGTTTGTTGATGCTGAGGAGGCACAGGCGGCTGCCCTGCGGGTGAGAATTGATAAGACGAGATAGAGTTGAATGATGAAGTACGTGAGATGCTTTGTGGTGAATTGTAGTTGTTATTACTGTTATTAATATCAGTGTTGTTGTTACTGTTTGCAATATTATTGATGCTGGTGCTGCTGGTGTTGGCGCTGATGGCCTGATCCGTTGGCAGCGGTTGCGACGAGTCGGAGGGGTTTCTGTAAGAAGAGAAATAAAAATGAAAAAAAAAAAAAAAAATGGTAATTTTGATTAACGCTTGTCTCTTTGATAAACAGTACAACAAAAGAAACTAGGGAGCTAAGAGGTTGAGATCATCACTTACATGTAGGCCACGAAGTTGCACGGGAAGGAGCCCACAACGTTGTTTCGTCTGAGCTTGCCCGTCCACCACAGGCCGTCACCGGTGTTGAGTACTTGGATCAAGTCTCCCTCGATAAAACCCAGGTCTTCTGCATTGAAAAGGTGTCAGTCAGTCAATCAAATCAAATTTTGTCTGTTTATTTGTTAGCTCTCGTCTGCTGGACTAGCGACAGGCGAGCCACAATAAAAAAACAAAGAAATCACCATTCTAACGACGATGTTATCGTAGGTGCTTGGTAAATAGAATATGGCACATACTAGTTTTGTCTTCGGCAGTCCAAGAAAAAATGGCCTTTACCCAGCAGGGCAGCACGGCTGGTAGCGGAAGCGCATCAAGAGACGCTGACATGTTGAAAGTGTAGACAACTGATTGTGTGAGAAATGTAGGAAATGTAGGAAAAACTATGAATTGAACGAAAAAAAGGGTACAATCAAATGCAAAGAAATTAATATCAATGATCAATGTGCTTTGAAGGCGGCCTTAGTTGTTAATTGAATGCAGGCTTAACATTAATGGCGTTGTTGTGGAAAAAATGACAGTAAACTATCAAGTTGTATAGAGGGAGCTGACAGGAATCGCGGGCTAAAAACTATCTAAAGATGAAATTTTGAAGGGAAAGAAAAAAGAAAAAAAAAAAAAAAAAGAAAAAAACATTAAGTTTAGTGATGATAATATAGAGTAAAAAAATGTACGTAAATTTATTGTAAAAAAACAATCCAAAAATCATGTTTTCTTTTGGAAAATCAAAACAACAACAACAAAAAATATAAAAAAAGTGTAACGAAAATGTGGGTGTGAGCAGTTCTTGATTTGGCAAAACTTTGATGAGTCTAAAGTGTGGTTGTTGTCACAACAACGTATTTTAGATTGTGCACAGCCGTGCCTCATGTTAAGCAGGGTCGCTATTTCTTTTAAGCCAACACATTTTAACCATTTCTAAATAGTTTTTGTGGTTTTTTTGTTAATAATTTAACACTACTAACTATGTTATTTTATTCATTATGCTTAGACTTTTTTTTTGAATTGAGCTTTGATATGACTTTACTCAACTTTATACCTTATCTTGCACAATTGCCCATTATAGTTTGAACAAGATTGTAAATTTTGCTTGAAATTTAAACAAGGCTTAAATAATTTAAACTAGTTTGCTTATCTCTATATAAATCATGTCAAAGCTACCTATATGATGCAGTATCAACATGAGCTTAAAGACAAGTTTAATTTAGCCATAACAGTATTGTCAGTCACAAGCAGTCTATTTAGTTTATATTGTAAGTAAACCCTGAGCTAGAGTCATTTCATAACGCATGTGAATTGCTATTTATATTTTATTTTAAACCCCAGTTTACAGGATGAAAGTACATGCAGTAGCTGTACGCTGGTAAGACTCAAATTATTGACCTTACATTATTTTTGGGGTTTTTTTTTATCTGTCACAAACGGAAGTGCACAGATTTTGTGTAGCGTATTTTTTATTCAATTACCGACAAGCGTATAAGTCTTGATAATCAAGCTGCATAAGCTGAATGTATTCAAAAAAAAGTTTTTTTACACCATGTTCAGTTGTGGTGGTTAAAACTCCATATTGAAGAACTAAAAAAAAAAAAAGCTTACCAGACATTCGCAAAATAAAGTTTATTCTAAGGTTTTTTTTTACCATGACTTGTGGCACCAAAAGAAAAAAAAAAGTTTAACGATACTAGTGTATTTAGAAGCGACTACTGCGATCAGTTTTACAAGTAACGTTTTTGGGGCCTCATAATGGCGCAACCTCAAAACAATACAAGGTACAGAAAATACAACAATACCAAAAAAAAAAAAAAAAGTTAATCAAGTCTTTTTTTTAATCGAAGTGACAACAGTCACCGCTGTCGTATTTTTAAAAAAACTTTCACATCAGCTCGCAGCAGTAATAGATATATAACGTGTATTTACTTCTGTCTGGTGGTCAATTATAATACACACATTCGACGTCACTACTATAGAAAATAGGCCACAAGTTGTGACTTCCGTATTTAACGTTAGCCTGGCCATTCGACTGCTAATGCCGAGCAACAGCTCCGTCATTACATTCAAAAAATTTTACTAAAACGTCAAAAAAAATTTAAAAGGAACACATGGCTTTATCTATCATTTAAAATTAAAAATAATTTGCCCTTTAATTTTTTGTCGCTTCATTGATTTTATCTGAATTCGAGCTCTGATCAAAAAAAAAACTCAATTGTATGAGTTGCCTTGTTGGGAGACCCGCCTAGAGTTTAATCTGCTTTGAAAAAAAACACAGTAAACCACTTTTTTTTTTTTTTTTTTGGTCCTTATTCACATATAAAGCTCACACAAACGCCAGAACCCATAGTTATATCATGCAATATATTATCTCTTGAAGTTGTTGTCGCCGCCGTTATTATTTAAATTAATTTTTTTTGGTTTCCTTTCGAGTTTTTGCGTTTGGTCACAGTTTAAAATAGACGTTTTACAACCAAATAATTTATAGTCAGCCTATTCAGTGAGGCACGCCTAGGATAGATTAGTCGACAGTAACTGCTCTTTATTAAATTAAAAAAATCTAAAAATTTGAGGTGTAAAACTAACCTTTTCCTTTAGTCAAATATTTAGTTCTTCCAGGTAAGAACCAGTAAATGTAGCAACAACATAAAAAACTAATACTAATAAACTATTTTCAATTCATCCTAGACTCTTTTTTTTTTTTGTTTTTTTTATATTAAAAATTAACCTACTAATACTAAAACACAATTTTAAAATTGCACGTCATTGGTTTTTTTGTATTTACAGCAGTTAGACCATTGATTTATATAGCTTTCTCGATAATTCCTCATGTTTCTTTTACATACGCCTTCATCTCCTTTTTTTTTTGGTTTTCGTTGTATTTTTCTATTTTCTTCATAATTTTGATCGTTTCTCTTCAGACTATCTCTTCTATATATTAATAGTTTTATAAAAATAATTACAAACAAAAGTTCAAGATCACAATGCCTATTGTTTCTTATATCTCTTTTGAAAGCATTCGAGGAAGTAGGATGCATGAAGGCATCTTTATCTCCAAGATTCTTGATCTAACACAACCCATATATACTGTGTCACAGTCTTTGCCATATTCTTCACCTGCAAATACCTATCAAACATCAACAACATCCACTTCACACTCTTCCTCGTCTTCTTCTCCGGCCACTATCGAGGGCACTTTTATTGAACTGATACTTCGACTCGACAGGCCGCCACGGCTCAAAATCCAGCATTTTTTTAAACTCAATGATGAGTCGAGCCAGCAGATGATTTGTCTGCGGCAGGTTGGCAAAATAGCCAGTGTGCCAAACTTTTTTACATTTCTTAAAAGTGTGCCGCTTCCAAACGCGGCTGATCTGGCACTACAGCCTATTTTCCAAGTTTCGCGCGACTGGTATACATTTGTGATTCAGCAGGCTGAGATCCAGCGTGTGCTCAAAAACAAATTTTGATCAGATTGTACAGTGCGCGGAGAAGTGATCTAATGGGTAACGATATTGTCAAAGGTTTTATGAGGGAAATGAAAAAGATAGTGAAAGAGAGACTTGAATCATTCTATCATTCCAAAGAAGCCTCAGGGTCCAGAAAATTAGTTTCAAGAATATTTAAAAAGGTATTTTTACATTTACATAACAGTACTCAATTTATAGTTCAAAATATTTAATTTTATTAATATTTACAAATATATTTTTTTAAAATAATCAATATTTTTATCAATTTTTTGATTAATATTTTAATATTTAAGTAACATTTTACTATATTTCCTAATTTCTTTTTTGATACACGGCTACACTAATAATAAAATGCAAGCATCCGGCTGTTTTGCTTGAATTCCCTAGTGTGTGTATTTTTTTTTCTGTACAGTAGCCTGCGTTTGTGTGAGTGTATGCTTTGGCAAGCTCGAGCTTTCCCGTTTTTATTTTCTTAAAATTGTTTTTTTGGATTTTAGATTCTTTATCTTCGTGGTAACACAAAAAACATTAATTAACCAAACATTCTGTTTATTAGTACTGGCTATAATATGAAAAAAAATTTTGCTGCACAAAAATAGCTGGAATACAAGTTCAAGCTTTGAATGTCTTAGGTCTTTTTTTTTTGGAATTAGTGTAATTGGAATTTTTTTTTTTTTTTTTTGATTCACAATCTTGTTTTTATTTAAGCTGTGAAATGTTCATTCTTAAATTATCTTCTGTAAGTTAAACGCAATCAAAAAGCAGAGAGATTTGTGTTGAGTAACTACGGACTTGTTTAAATTAACAGACATCATTGTTCTCATGTGTCAGTATTCTATAAAATTTGCTTGATAAATTTTGAGATTTACCATTAACCAAATTAGTTGATGGTCAGTTGATAATTGCATTTAAAGTGGCTAGTTTTTCTTTTTCTTTTGGTCAACATGAGGTTTATGTGAGAAAATTTACACTTGAATATATTTAAGCTTCAGGTTGCTCTGATCTTTTAATATTGAACTTTATTGTTTATCATTTTACTCAGTTCTCCTTAAATAAAATAAAGAATTGTAAATTAATGAATACAACAAAATGACGTTTTCAATAACACACACTTTTCTACTATTGTCAGTAGACAATTTACCTCTTTACTTTTTGGTTTTTAAAGCGTACGGTCATTTGATTGTTAGTATTATTTTTACTTATTTTGTATTTCACAAGTTCAAACCTCATGAAATTTACAAAGCATACCCACTTTCCACAAATCGCCATCACTGTAACCCTATTTCAAACCACGTTACTTTAATTTTTGAATCTTGATAAACGAGTTCCCTTGACCCTGACTGTAAAATGTAGGTTCGTTTAATCCTACCCAACTAACTTGTATGGAGATGAATTTTTTTCTTTTTTTTATTTTTTAACGTGGAATACATCAAAATTTTATATTTTTTAAGCCAAACCAAACTTGGCGGATTGTGAAGCTCTTTTTGCCCCAAGTTGTGCAATCTGCCACTAAAAGACTTTTAAACTACTGAGGGCCAGTTACTTGTTTTATTTTAGTTAAATTTTTTTTAATGTTTTCTCGAGACCCACTAGATCCAATGACTATTTCTCTTATTCTTGCCGCTCTGAATTCTACTATTAACCTTTTTTTTTTCTTTTTAAAAATCAGTTTTGAGGCTTGGTTTCTAGAACTTTGAATTGAATCTTAAGTGCCTCAAAACATTGCAGAAATTATGGTGAATCTATCCAGTTCACTGCAACTTTTAGTAAATATGTGCCGGAGTACATGTATTTACAGTTAATAATTCATTACAAAAATATCTAGAATTAGAAACTAAAAAGTTAAAAAAGCTCAAGCTGGCCAGTTTGGGGCACTGTCGCGAGTAAACTAATTCTGTGAACTGGACCTGCATTATTTCAGTGTTACTCTTTTATGTGAGTTTTATTTTAGAAATGAATATATACTCCAATTTTTCCCAAAGTCAGGCTTTTGTGTCACGTTGTGGTATTTAACAACAACAGACACTCCCATGCTTTATTTTCAAAAGATTACAATCGGATGTGTTCTGATGTGTTTAAATAATTTGATATTAAAATACGCTTCCTTTTAATAAAATTGTTTTTTTTGGAACTTTGATAGATTTGAGAAGCTTTGAGAACTGTGTTAAGTATATATAGTACTAATAATACGTGTTTAAAACCAAATGATCTAGCTATGGAACCTAACTTAAAGCAGGTTTTTATAACTGCTAAATACTGTTTGAGGTTCGCACTTTTTACTCTAGAGGTTGAATTTTTTTTTCCAAAGTGGCACCAAAGTACTTACTTCTGATGCTGTTTGTCGAATCTTTTTAGTTTTACTACTATCGACTGTTAAGATTTAGAATTAATCCCACCCAAACCTGTGAGTAACACATGTGTTTTATTTTTAGGAGTATTATAGTAATTTTACATAATTGAAAGGTATCTGTTTGTTTTAATACTTCCTATTTTTGGCAGATTTGGAAACAAAATCATGAACCATCAATATTAGTTTTGTAAAAGTTGAAAAAGATTTTTGCATCTAGGAAAAATAAACTTGTTAAGATATGAAATATATGACAGTTTTAGGGCAGCTCCTTGGAACTTGGAGAAACTCATAGAAAATCCGGCGTTATCAAATTCAGGAGATCGTTACTTTAAACGTTTTTCAGTGACATTTATTTTTGAGATAACGTCTTTTTTTACTATTTTTTTGGGAGGTTTTTACATGTAAATTAAAGATATAAACAGATTTTCTATCAATTTATATAAGGCTGCCCATATTTAACTTGCCTAATGGTTTTTTACATGGTGTCGTTGGCACAAAAATGTGAAAAAATCTTTTTTATGAATTATAATTTAAAGATCAAGATCAGGACAGCTCAATCGCTTGATCTCGACCCCATTAAAAGCATATGATGCTTATTATTTGGAGGGAAAAAACTGACAATGAAGAAACTGTTTTTTTTTTTTTGTTAATTATCAAGTCAAGATGGCTTTTTTATCATCAGGTATACAGAAAGACTTGAAATAGGAATGGCTAGACAAGCTGATAGAATCTATGTCGAGGTGAGTTGACAATGTGAGAACAAAAAAAAGTCAAAAATTTTTGATTGAATGCATCTCAAGCATGTATTTGATGGTTCTAGTTTTCCAGATAGTAACAGGTAGTGGTTGTGATCTCGGAAGGATGCGTGGAGAATCTTGAATATACTGAACTTGTTTATTATCTATTGTTGGAGGTTTTCTTTTAAGAATTCCTTATCACTACCAAAAATAAAAAAAGTTTAATTGAAATTAAAACAATGTTTAGACTCTGCTAAATCTCTAAATGATACGCAACAATTGAATAAATAAAATTTGTAAAATAGGATGACTGGTTCTTACATATAAAATATATATACACATTGACTTTAACCTAGAAGCGTAAGGCAAGCAAAAAACGACTTTTTTGAGAACTGGTTCATCAAGGAAGAAATATGAAGTAAAGATATTATTTGCTAAAAGCGATGATTCTGTTTTTTTTTTTTTTTCAAATTTTTACAAAGAAAACACTGTTTCATGATTATTTTTGACTAATAATGTAACGAGGGACCTTTTAATTAAATGAAGAATATAATATATAAGATTATGATTGGCTATTAAGAAGAAGACTAACGAGAAACAACGTTCAAACAAGTTCAG
>JAKVQX010000038.1:0-47314 GCA_030463015.1 Geotrichum citri-aurantii
ATAATAATAATAATAATAATAATAATAATAATAATAATAATAATAATAATAATAAAACACCTGAGTTTTCATAAAATAACAAAACAGAACACAAAGGAACACATTCAAACGAATCGATTTTAATTTAGTCAATTTTTTTGAGACATTAGACACAGGAATAAAACCTATTATTTTAGACACTTTAAACATTTCACTTTCACTTCTTTACTGGAATCACACAGTTTTTCAATAGTATAGTCATTAAAAAAAAAATATAAAGGAATCCGTTGACCTTATCGTTTATGTTGTTATAGATTGAGCACAAGTATAGTCTGAAAATACAACCACACACAACAACTTGTGAAACGACCAGAATTTTTTTTTTTCTCGTCACAGTCTGTTGCTAGGACTTCTAGATCAAACCTGGTCAAAATCTATTGTGCGTATAATAGCCCTAATTACGACTCACAAGTACAGCAGTAGTCAGATCAGAGCCGAGCCTGTGATCAATGACTAGAGAAGAGAAGGCCATACACGCGTTGAGGTGAGGGGGAGGTTTTAACAAGATTGGTAACATGAATGGAGAGAATAAGCTGATAAACCTTGCTAAGATCAAGACAAAAGTAAGAGAATGGCTAGTGAAATCATCAAAAGGGTCAGATATGCCTTTCCACAGAGCCAAAAAAATAAAAAAAAGGTTTGAATTAAGCTTCAACTGGTTGACCAATAGGATTCACAGGAAGCATGTACAACGAACTATAAAACCAGCTTTTGAAATGTCGTGCGCACAGAATCTTTTGTTAAAGTGTGGTTGTGTATACTCAGCCTTGGGAGAGGTCAAACTAACAATGTTCTGAAAGACAATCGGCGATGTAGGTTATCGCCGATATCAGAAGCTGCAGAAAACAGCCTGCATAAAGAAGAAAAACCTCCCTTCCGGAAAAATCAGGAAAAATTAAAAAGGACAAAAAAAAAAAAACTTGGAATTTTTTTTTAAAAAATGTTACTGACCAACGGCTTTAAAAAACCAACTGCCTTACTCAATTAAAATTGGGAGGTCATGCCAAACTGAATGGATGGAGTGATTGGGGTGTTTGGTGGAGAGGGTGGCGGCTTCAAGCCTAAAGAGTTTTGGTTTTGGTTTTGGTTTTGGTTTTGGTTTTGATGATGATGCTTCTGCGGTAAAGCTGAATACTCTTGAGAATGATTTTGCTGTTGCTGTTGTTGTTGTTGCTGGTGCTGTTGCTGGTGTTGCTGTTGCTGCTGCGAAAACTGCTGGTATTGCATAGGGATCTGCTGCTGAGCCTTGAGGTACGCTTGGATAGCAGCTGCAGCAGCCTGCGCTGCTATTGCAGAAGCCTGTTCCATGACTTCCGGTGGCACAACCACACCAGAAGGTAGGCCATTCGTCATCCCACTGCTCTGACTGGGAGCAGAGCTCACACTAAGACGAGAGCCGGGCATTCCTGGATCCGTACCCTGTGTCAGGGTTGGATGCAACAGCTGCTGGGCGTCCTGTTGTGAATCTTGCTGATAGACCTGTGTTGGTGGCTGGTGTTGTTGTTGGTGTTGGTGTTGCTGCTGGGTATCTTGCAGAGACTGATGTTGGTAGAATTGATGTTTCTCTTGCTGTGGGTAAACATGTTGTGACTGTTGTGCGTAGATCTGTGGCTGCTGCTGAGTGCTTTGATGTGAATTTTGCTGAGATTCCTGCCGTGATTGCTGATAATAGAACTGTTGTGGTTCCTTTTGCGAATAGACCTGTTGAGCTTGCTGCGGGTAGACTTGTGGTATCTGCTGGTAGACCTGCTGCGACTCCTGCTGGGTGGTTTGTTGTGAGTGCTGCTGCTGGTAGACCTGCTGTGTTTCCTGCTGATAGACCTGCGGCAGCTGATGACTGAGGGTCTGTTGCATCTGTTGGTTGTGAACCTGTTGCTGCTGCTGCTGCTGGCCAGTGACTTGTTGCAGCGGCTGATGACTTTGAACCTGTTGAGGCAGCTGTTGGATAGGGGTCTGCTGCGGTGGCTGCTGACTTGAGGCCTGTTGAAGCTGTTGACTAGAACCTTGTTGTTGTTGATGGCTGTAGGCCTGCTGGGGTTGCTGCTGGGGTTGCTGCTGGGGTTGCTGCTGGGGTTGTTGAACTTGTTGCTGCGCCTGCGACTGAAGAATAAGCTGCTGCTGCGACAGGATTTGCTGCTGCTGTTGAAGTAGCATTGCCTGTTGTTGCTGCTGCTGTTGATGATGAAGAATATGTGGAGGCGGCTGGAATGACGCAGGCGAACGCGAGCTGCCATAACGAGTCTTGGCTTTTTTCTCACTGCTTTTGTTGCTCGCGTTGTCGGGCGCCGCCGCCGCCGCCACAGCAGCTGGTGGAGGCGGCGGCGGCGGGGTTCGCTGGAAACCAAGTGGGGGCACCGCGGGGAGGTCTGTAGCAGTAAGAGCGTCGTCAATGTCGCCTTCTTGATTGAAATATTTTTTCTTGAGCTTGAAGAAACTTTTGAACTCGTTCATGTTGTCGCTGAAGCCTGATTGGGTCGTTGGTATCGATTGGGAGATATGCACGATAAGGAGTAAAAGCCAATATAAAGTAAACTAAGTGAAAATCTGATTTATAGATGAAAAAAAAAAGAGAGGAATGAAAAAAAAAAAAAAGAAAACGAGGGAATACCAACTGGTATATATACATTAAACTGTCATTTCAATAAAAATAGATTTACTGTACTAATGGTTTTTTGAGTCCCTTTAACTTATTTTTAATAAAAAAAAAACCACCCCTGGTTATCAAAATTTTTTTGGCATTCAGGTTTGTCCGCTAAATTACTTCATGGTTTCAAAACCTGATTTATTCCTGATTAGAACTTTATACGAGTCATATTGTCTAGTTTTTCAAACTTTTTTCCTTTCTGAATGCATAAATTGCAGTAGCTCTGCTGTGCGTTTACTCCAAACTACGCTTGTAAAGATGTATTTGCTGACACTTATAGGCATCTGCTTTTTCTCTTTCTTTTTTTGTCTTTCTATATCTTGCTTATACAATGTGTCAAACATTAGGTGCTGCTTATGTTTTTACTTTTTTTTCTATCCGTACTATTTAGATGTGTATGATCAAATAGTCTCCATGAAAGTCAATAATTACTGTCATTAACGCTTCATTCTTGCTTCAAATTCCTGAGTTTCAAATAATGAAATGATTTCCATCAAGGGTTTTGTTTGATATTAGTTTTTTTTTGTCTTCTCCTCGTGTGGTGTCAAAGCTGTAGATTTCACATTGTATGCAATGATTATCATCGCCAGCAGCCAATGTAGATTGTATTCAAGGCGCACCCACGTTCTTGAGTGCGGCTTTGTTACGCTGAGTCTAAGATTTTCAGCTGCCAAGCTGTCGCTCCAAAAGTTACTCAACCTTCAAGGGCTTTTGACCCTGTCTGAAGACAAGAAAAATTTTGAAAAGAATGAAGAATTTTATGGATAAAATACCTGCTTTTTAGTATTAAAAGTACTTCAGAATTTTTTTTTCTTAGATGTAAAAAAAGATCTGGCCCTTGTAAACCACCAGAAAAACACAAGACTTGGTTTGCGATAAAAAGCTTTTAATCCCTCCACTCCCCCCTTTCTTGTGATTCGCAGTGGCTCTTCTAAGCGCGATGGAACGGCACCATACTTATTCAACTCGACAAAAAAAAAACATTAGTTCCACCCCAGAAATACTTTTCTTAATGTCAGTGCCATCTCCAATTTTTTGAAAGATTTTCGGAAAAAAAAAAAAAAAGACAAGGACGAAGATGAAGGTCTAAAAAAAGAAATGAAAAATGCAAAGGGACAAATGGGTCAATGATGATAAGGAAACCCAAGTTAACTAAAAAAAAAGAGACATAGGTTGGGTTAGTAAGAAAAATGCAAAGATAAAAAACGGTTTCCCTTTTCGGATTGATAAAAATTGTTCACTTTAATCCAAAGTCTCTACTTTTGCAAAATCTTTTTTATTCATGGCGGTTTTTCTAATCCTTTTTTTTTCATAATGGCACCACAATTTTTATTTAGCTGATTCATGGCAGCGTCTTTTTATTTTTATACAAATTTGAAATAAAGGTTAAAAATTAAACAAAAGTTTACTTCTTCTAACTTTGTGGTTTTTTTCTCTCATGTGTTTAATCAATCAAACTCATTTACGCTTTATCGATTACGCTTTTTCAGTGTATCTGTGTGTAGTTCAAAATAAAGTTTAACTTGCGATTAACATTTTTTTGGTCGCTTAATTAAAAATTGTTTACCAGTTTAATCAACACACTATTCTCGGGCTATGAACCATCAGTCCAAAAAACATAAAACAAAAATAAAATGCACCAAAACTAGTTTCAAGGGATCAGCAATCATTTCCATATAAGATGGACATACATATTTGACAGTATTTTCGGGGTCTATTCATGGTGTGTAATACTTATCAGCTACATTATCAGTGCGAACGTTTAAATTCGTGTTTAGTATTCTGACAAGATTAGCTCACACAAAAAACAACCAAAACTCAACAGTCAAAGACTTTTGACACAACAAAAACATTTGAAAAATTTTCCATGATATAGTTTAGTAAACAGTTTGATAACGTGGTTGATTATTTTACAAAGTTGAAAAAAACTGCACAGTTAAACACAATCTCGCTGTCGGCAAAACCGAAAAGTAAATATTTCCATGTCAAAACCGATTTTTTTTTCATTAAAATTGGTACTGATTTTTTGACCAAAAAACTTGTTTGATGTATCTTTTGTAAATCTGTTACGCTAAAATTGAGTGATGTCAGTTGGGGAAAATCATTGCAATGATGCTACGCATATTTGGCATTCCAGAGCTTCTCTTAGCTCTAAAATTTATCAGTTTGCAAAAGGCGGTGCTCTAAAAAATTGTATGTACAGTATAGTTATCCAATTAACAGGGTTTTTGGTAACAAAGAACCTTTCAATTGCAAATAAAATTGCTAGATAGAAGCCAAAAAGATCATGGTACCTTATTGCTAGCAGACTAGAACAAATATTTTTAATACTGATTGTAAATAAGCATTATAGAAACTATTTAAAAAGGTATCATATTATTTATTATATAAAATATGGGTTAGTGAGTCAATAAATCATTTTTGCTCGTAAGTTTTTAAAGATACAATAGTTTAATGAAATTGATGAGTTCTAACCTAGTAATCGTTGCGATTTAAAAAAAGGCCAAAACTTTTCTGACTTACATTTATAATATTAAAAAAACCTTTTGCAAAGTTACAAACAATTAAAAAGCTTGACGGAAGATATGATCCTGATAGTGTTCTTATCTTGATTTTTTTCCACATCTATCGACTCTCGGAGAACATGTTGATCTGAGTGTGAATGTTGATCAAATGTAATTCATTTCAATTCAGCGATCCTTTTAAAGATCATTTGAATTATTCTTTGATGCTAGGGTTATTTTGAAAAAAAACATCAACCCAGACACCAAAGTTTTTTTTTGCGAACAACTTTTGAATTAGACTCCTCTGTCCATAATGACTAAAAATTTGATGAAAAATTCAGTGCGAAAGCGCTCATTGTAGGGCCAGATGTTTCCTTAACTCCTGAGTGACACTTTCCATCAATTTGCTCCCATTTAACAAGCTAGTCAAAAGAACACAAATTATGTGCACATGAATTTTTTAACAAAGTTGATGCTAAAAATTATCAAATTTCTAAACCTTTCTAAAATTTTGATCACTTTTTTAAATAAGAAATCGTGTCAGATCAACCAAAACTATTATTTTTTAGTAGGATAAGAAGTCATGGATTGAAATTTTTTATTTAGAATATAATAGAATGAGTAAATTGTGGCAGATTAATTTTCCAACACTGAAATCTCTACCAAAAATTAAATTGTGATCGCTGGAGTAAATTGTATGTTTTTTTTTTAAAACTATAGCTACTATATATCAAGTTTAAAAATTCAGACTTGCGACACAATGAAAGTTGAATTATTTTATTTTCATCAAAACTTTTTTAGTTATTTTTTTTTCTCTTAATGACAAGCTTTCTAAACCAAGGCTATAATATTTTTTTACATGTACAATTAGGGCCTTATCAAATTCAAGCTTTTACTTTTAATTCTCAATAGGCACTATAATTTCTGTGTCTTTTGCGTCGAAAAAACAACTCAATTAGCTAGTGTTTTCCCATTAGAATCTATTTAACGATTGAGTATCGCTTAAATTAAATTGAACAAACCCAATCCTGGATATTAGCACAACAAAAAACAATAGCAGCATCAGTTAAACAGATTGAAAGTGGTGAGGTTGCGGTTTTGAACGGCGCGCAACGTAATCGTAAAACAACGCGTGTTCAAGACTAGAACAAAGCCTGACCCCGCTGATGCACAAGAATGTGACATGTATTGATAAGCAGAAGAAAAATTTGGTTCAAGAATGTTTTCAATTTTTTTTCACAGATGCACTATGTGTTTTCCACAAATAAGATCGGTCTTAAATTAAATTTTATTCAAGGACCCTGGACGTTGATCTTTTCAGCCGTGGAGCCGTGGATTACCAACCGTTTCTATCAAAATCTTTTTTTTTTTTTTTCCTTGCTGCGGGACAGAAATAAGCTTGACAACAAGGTTAAGATATGGTCAGTAAGAAAATTTAGATTAATATCCCTAATAGGGCATTTTGGTTTTAGGTGTATCTTTTTTTCTAATTTTTTCTTTATTTATGCTGGTCGCTCCACTTTGCCTGGTCAAAACGCATAGAGAGTAGACGACATAAGCTTCTCCTGTTTACATTAAAACGAATCCTGGACCTGCCTATCTCGCAGATACTGTAAGAACGTAATCCTATACCATGCTGCTGCTACTGCTGCTTCTACTACTGCTGATGCATCTGTATTTATGAACCTGTCAGAAAACACATCAACAGATGCAGTGTTTGATGTAGAAATTAAAGCTCTAGGTGGCGGCAGGTGGTCAGACTCTGGTCTTAAGAGTCTCTCATTGCCAGTATTCTGGTTTGCTAGAAGCTCATGGTGATTATGATGGCGATAATGATACCTTATCTGCCAAATCAGAAACCAGAGAAGGTCGAAAACTCGCAAAATCACTTCTCGACACGTGACTGCCTTCTACTCTTGCACAGACTATGAAAGTCAAGTGTTTTTGTCATGGCTATGGAAGGAAATTACTACCGTGAATAAACACATTTTTTGAATAGCAAGTAAGACATTCAACGCACTCTTTTATTTATTTTTGTTATTTTCATTCAAATTCATAGATAATAATCTTATAGACTGTTTTGCTCAAATAATTTTGTTATTGGTTTGTTCCAGCGTTTAAATCTTCGCTTGTCTGTGATCCGCTTGGTACGCATGAGGTACCAGTGCATCAACTTATCACTGCTAAACTGTCAACCAGCCCCCCTCACTTGAAAAAACTTCTAACTGATAAAAGTTGTTGTAATACAACGTTAATCGATAGCGATATCTACAGTTGCTTAAGCAAGCGAACCGTAGGGATCCCATCTAGGAAGCACCACGTAGTCCTTGCCCTTCCACACGGCGGTCACATCCTTGGCGACGTAAGAGCCCGTGGTCACGACCTGGTACACATACTCGTCAAACCAGGCATCGCTCATTGTCATGAAACCCTTGTCGCCCACAGCAGCGCCCCAACTGTTCATAACCTTCCACTTGACGGGCTTGCCGTCGACAAGATGAACGCCTGTCAGGACCATGGCGTGGGTCATGGCCGAAGAGCCTACGCGCACACGGTCTGCTTTGTTCATACCCAATGAGGTGTTAAAAGCAAGGTCGTAGTCCCATGCATTGGTGTCCATGATGCCGCTTGCCGTCTCGCTAAACTGGCCCACATCGCTACCAAAAAACACAGGCTCGTTGTTTTTAATCGCGGCAATAGCAGCGTCCTTGAGCACCTGGATGTCCACGTTCACGTACTCAATCTTCTTACCACCAACAAGGTTGTTGAGCCTTTCAACAGTGTATAACTTGTTGTACTCATTTCGGGGGTCGTGAATGAGAGAAAAGTGGTTTGGCGTATCAAACTTGACCACAGACTTGTAAAAGTCAAGAGGCGAGGTGTTGACAGTCTTTGCATTGCCCTCACCATCAAAGAACTCCCATGTGAAGACCTCATCAGCCTTAGGAGGAGATCCCAGAGTTATAACAAGAATGTTAAAAATCTCTTGAACAAACTTCTCTTTGAGCGTGTTGAGCACGCGCAGAGTCTCATTCTCCCCTGTTCCAGTTGAAGAAGACGACGAACTAGCAGCCTTGCGCAAAAGCAGTGCGTATTCGCGAAGCTTGTTAACAATAATATAGTCTAGCTTGGCGGAGTTCTGTGCGTTAAATGAGTCGGGGTACAAACTCTGTGGGATTAAACCGTACTTTTCCACAAGGTTGACAACCATGTCCCACTGGCCGCCATCGGAGACAGGATCCGCAAGCAGAGTTTGAATGAGCTTTGAGTCAAGCTCGAGGTTTGTAGTCTCAATAATATTCTGGAGAAAGTAATTGGACTTCTCAAGCTTATCGTAAAAGAACAAATACGCTTGGGACAGTTCAAAGTTAGGGATACCGTACTTCTGTTGCACTGCAATGCGAAAGATATTTGTACTAGCAAACAACCAGCAGCGGCCACTTGAGCGCTGATTAGTGATGGGCGCACCTTCAAACTCAACAACGTCAGAAAAGACATGAATGTTATCTTCGACAACAGCGTTGCGCACTTTGACAATGTCCACAAGGCTGCCAGCCGTAATGGCTGACTGCGCAAGACGGTTCTTAGGGTCAGAGAGCAGCTTCTCTTGCCAGGACTTGATGTTGGTCTCGGTCAATGGGTTAATCAAACCGGAAATCTCAGAAGACGAGATAGCGTCGTTGAGAGTCAGGTATTTAGCCAGCTGGTCAACAAGCTCGCCATCAGAGACAGAGGAAACTTTCACAGGGCGCTTTTCAGAAACAGTGGCGACATTCACAGGCCGCTTCTCGTAAACATAGCGAGTGCTTTGAGGTAAGTCATTGAGCTTAGAAGAGTTGGCTCCCATGGTGTTAGTAGATAGTTCAGAGGATACGGAGGATTAAAAAAAAAGAGATTGATGGACAATTAATGAATTGAATTGATGATTTGCAAAAATATATAAGTGATATGGATAAGGAAAGGTCTATAGATAAAACAAAGATTGTTTTGGCAGATTAAATAGTTGTGGCTTTTAAACTCCAAGATGACTGGATCATACGGCTCGACTAACTCACAAGGTCTCCAAAATAAGCAAACGGCGTCAACATCCCCAGAACCAAAAGTAATGCTGCTACTGGTTAACAAATTGGTTATTAAATTGCTCTCGATAGCCCGTGTGAGCTTATTTGCGATTAGCCTTAAACTTAGTGCTGCGCTCACGAATCCGAGGCTTCTTGCGCTTTCCACCGTTTTTGATGCCACGCACTGACTCGCCTTTAGTTGCACGCGTGCCCTCGAGCACTGCGTTGATTTCCGCCCGACCGGCCTTGCCCACCACTGTACGCGCACGGCCCAACTTGGTGCGCTCGTCATTGGTCAATCGCGCCTTTTTGACCTTGTTTTTAATGCTACTATCACGTGCACTTTCGGTCTTCTTAACGTTTCTGGCACGCGTCACACGAAGTTTGCGACCCTTGGCATCGCCCAAGGGCTTTTCATGCAACATAATTGCCTTGGTCACTGCCACAGGATCCTTGAACTGCACATAACCAAAACCTTTGCCGACGTTAGTCTTGGAGTCACGCACAATACGAACATACTCAATATCGCCACAACCACCAAAATGCCGCCATAAAGGCTCCTCATCAATCTCAAAGTCGAGGTTGCCGACGAAAATGCTGCGCTTGTTGTCCTGTTTACCGGGATGCGACACACTGTCAACACGCAGGTGGAAATCCTCAAACAGAGTGCCGTTGAGAGCCAGCGCCAGGCGGGCGTTCTCAGGGCTATCGAACACGGCATAAGCATTGACAGTCTCGCGGCTTGAGTGGAACTTATTCAGCACAAACGCAGCCTTACGCGGCAGCATCTCAGAAAAAGCAATAGAGCGGAACCGCACGCTGACGACTTTGCCGCCCTTGCTGACAAGAAACTTCTTAAACTCCTTAAACTTGGTTTTGTCAGTAATTACAACAGACGGCAGGTTGCCAATAAATAGTGTGCTATCAGCCTTCTCGACCTCTGTGTTGTTGATCAAACTTTCGTGCTTGAGAGTTTCGTGGGTGAGCTCGGCCTTAGATGCCTTGGACACCTTAGCCTCAGCAGCGTACTGTTCCTCGGCCTCCTTCGATGGGGGCGCAGCGTCATCGTCGTCGTCAAGCAGCTTCTGCAGGTAACGGGTCTCTACGTCGTCCGCTTCATCTTCTTCCGTGGTGCGCTTGCGCTTTGACGAAGAAGCGGTGGCAGTATCATCCTCAGCAGCGGAGATCTCTTCATTTTCGGCAGCTTCACTCTCCTCAGAAGACTCGTCTTTTTCTTGAGGCTCTTCAACGACCTTTTTAGTCGGTCTAGCGACGGGGCCAGGCTGTGGGGGAGGGAAACATGTTAGTGATCTGAGTGCGGCTGGAGGAAAACAGCGATATCAAAGCAAAAAGAACATACAGTCTGACTAAAAAGAGAGTCTAGAGCGGAGTCGACCTTCGACTTGTCGATTTTAAATAAACCAAGACTCATTATATGCGGGTTTATAATGTGTTTGGTTTCGACCGGGGGGTAGAGACTTCAGTCAAAGATCCACTGTTTTGTTGCTTCTCACAATTAGAAAAAAAAAAAAAAAAAGAAAAAAATAAAAAAATTTGTCCCAGTGAATGTCCCAACGCGCATGTGAATTACCCGCCTTTATGAGCCGTTCTGGACTTTGGCGAATTTCCAGTGACTTTTTCTTGCCGTCTGCTTTTCTCTCCATCACCAACAAACAAACAAACATATCCTTTTTTCCCCCCCCCCTCCATCTTGCCCTGTCGCTTTTAAAAAATTCAATTCAAAACTCATACCCTTCCCCCTGTCGGCTTTTGCACTTGCATGCTATCTACTGTTTTGTAGCAATGCCTCCTATTACAGAAACTGCATCTATCCTTGCACCTCAGCCGGACAGTCTCGCGCTTAGGGACGGCCCCGCGTCGCAGTCCGAAACAAACTCCAACCAACCAGAACCGAGCGAATCCGCGCCTGTGCAAGCCACTGACACTACCACATCTGTCAATGGCAAGATGCATGTGGAAGCTTTTACTCTTGACACTGAAATCCCGACTGTGGCAGAAAAATCACCTTCTATTTCTTCCCTATCGTCGTTATCGTCGTCTTCGCCAGAACCTAGTCACGACCTGCTGCTGCCGGTGACGGCACAGGGCGCAGTCAATCTCTCAGCACACGAAGGTGATAATGATGATGATTTTGGTGAGTCCGAGGCTGAGACCGAACGGCTGGATCCCGGCGAGTTGAAGGCACTGGACGAACTAGAGACCAAACAGCAAAAGATCAATATTCTCCACAGAATTAACGAAATTACACTGCCAAAGAAAATTACAGAGAATGCGAGCCCGGAGCTGCTAAGTCACGATAAGGCCATTGAGGATGTGCCGTCGAGCCCGGTGCTAAAGAAGCGACCGTTGTCTAGCAGCGAAACTGAGCCAGTCAGTTCTGTGGTGCCGCCAGATGAAAACAATCAAAGCGAAGGCAGACCAAAGCGCCTGAAAACTGACAGCACGCCGGAACCCACAATACCAAGCTCCCACGACGAAGCACATGAGAACACAACAAAAGAAAAATCTATACCCAGCGAGCACGAAAGTGTGCCGGACGAGGAAGTTGAAAAAACACCAGCTACTGAGGTTGCTGCCAAGCCTGAGCAACGTGCGCCCAGCGAAGAAGACATTCAAGCACAGCGCAAAGAGGCCATTTCATACTTGACAGAAATCGAGGTTGAATTCGCAAAGCTGCGAGACAGCATCCACGCGGACAAAATGGCGCGGTTTGTTGCCGAGATTGAAATGTGTGCCGAGGGCACTCACCCAGACCTCGCAAGCACGTACACACAGATTGAAAACTTACGCAGAGAAAAAATTAGACGGGCGGAAAAGCGCCGCGAGTATGAACGGATATGCATTGACAACCAGATACGCGCGTCGCGCGACCAGCTGCACCAACAGTATTTAAAGGACACGGCAGACACG
Organism: Geotrichum citri-aurantii; assembly: GCA_030463015.1. Classification (NCBI taxonomy): domain Eukaryota; kingdom Fungi; phylum Ascomycota; class Dipodascomycetes; order Dipodascales; family Dipodascaceae; genus Geotrichum; species Geotrichum citri-aurantii. The sequence goes on from JAKVQX010000038.1 coordinate 12,180, forward strand.
CGAGCGAGCCTGCTGCTAAAGACGACGGAGGAGTGGTACCGCGTCAATCGCGAGCGCCGTGTGATGGACGCGCTTGTGCCGGAATACGGGTACCGCGTCTCCAAGGACGTTGCCGTGCAGACCGTCGAGCGCAAGGCGCGCGACAAGGAGGTACAGATACTCAACGACCTGGGCCGCAACGTCGGGTTCCCAGTCGCACCGGAAATGAAGGCCGGCACGGAAGAGGAAATAGAGGAGGATTTACAGCTGCTGAATATGGCCATGGCGCAACGGCGGTACTAAAACATTGACTAATATTTATTTTAATGTTATGGCCCGCCGGAGCACGGGTGCCGATTATGTTTATATATATGTGTTTCTTTTTTATTCTTTTTTTTTTAATTACATGACTGCATTTGGATATGTTGTTGCTGCTTGAGCTTTTTCTTGAGCACAGTGATTGATTTCATGCCTTCAACGTAGAGGTCAGACATTAAAAACTTGGGCAACGAATCAGTTTCCATTGTTCGGTAGACTTGAACTTTGATTTGCTCCAGAAGCTTGGACACTGAAAGGAGGTTGTCTATTGAAATTTCTTCAGACTTTGACGAGGGATCGTCATTCTGAGCGCCGGAAGACGCCGCAGTAGTTGCACCGCTAGTGTTATTAGAGCTATTGGATGAAACGGTCGAGTCGCCGGTAACACCTTCTTTCTTGTCTTTAGTCGGCCCCTTTGATGCCCACTCATCCGTCTCTGCCTTTCTGCCTCCCCTGCGCTTCAGATGCGACGTGATGGTGCTTACTAGCAGTGCACGCGACTGCGAGTCAATATTGAGCTCGCACGGTGCACTCTCCGACAAAAACCTGTTATACATGACATATATGGCGTTGTTGCATGTCTGCAGACACGTCTGCGCCTCGGCGCGCAGCAGCATCCGCGGTGTGCGGGCCAGAGGGTCACCTGCCACCACCACCGCGTCCGCCTCAAACGCGCGCTGGCGCCGCAGGACCACGCGTAGCTGTGCAAAGTCAACGAGAAATTTGGTCAAGTCTTTATAAAATAGCAGGTTTTCTTCGCAATGGTTGTCGCGCAGATACTGCGTGAATAGCCAGTTGAGCCCGGCATCGTCGAGCGTCTCGCGCAACGTGTAATGCGGCTTGGGAGATTCAGGCGGCGGCAGCAGCGTCGTTGATTTGTCTGCAGAGGATGAGGTAGTTGTGGTGATATCAGAATAGCAGGAAGGCTTTTTATCAACGGCGACTTGAAAAATGCTGGGGGTATCAGATGATGCGCTGTGCCGGTTTTTTTTGCTTTCTAGCGACGCAAAAATAGTGGGCGGCTTGAGCAGGCCCGGAATGATTGAGCGAGCTTGCTGCGCCGCCATGCGGAACTCGGAGATATAATCAGACATGGGCGACGGGTCAGCTGCTGCTGACAATGTTGCCTCGCTGCTGGTCGAAGAAGCCTGTGGTTTGTCGGCGGCTTTAGTCGCAGAAGCAGCAGCTGCAGCAGCAGCTTGGGCATAAGTGCTCGCGATGGGCGTCGCGGGCTGGTTTGCATAGATGGGCCAGGTCACTAGATACTTTCCAGTATCGGTGAGCCGATAGTACACATCTTTGTTAAGACTCAGCCGAGGCGGTCTCCGAGTCGCCATAGCCGTTGCGCTGAAAGATTTTGCGGTGCTGTCGGTGCTTTGTGCTGTTGTTCTACTTGCGTCGTCGTCACCGCCGTCGTCTAGTGACATCACTGCGTCTTCGCTCAGCCGGCCCCGCACGCTGCCCAAGCTGCTGTTGCTGCTGCTGCTGCTGCTGTCACTTTCGGTGCCGTACCTCGCAGGCAAGTCTAGCTCTATAATGTTGTGCGCCAAGAACGTGTTTACGAGAACGTGCGCCTCGGACTGGTACACAAGGTCCGTGCAGTCGAGCATCCACTGCCACATGGCGCGGCCCGTGAACACATAGCGCGGCAAAGCAGCGGGGTCACTGGGATCAACTGCAACCGCACTCAACCGCACGCCCGCGTCTGACACGTAGTACTGGCTGAGCGCGTCAGACTTGGGGTTGGTAAAATAGCGGTGCGCGTACGGCGAGTCCGAAACAGGCTCGCTTGCGGCAGAGTACACATTAGGTTTTGGGCCCATGATTCGCTGGAATAGAATATAGACCAACGCATCGTTGCAAATGATTGTATCCGATACCGGGTCACGGTCGAACGAGAAGCAGCCCATGGAGTTAAGCAGCGAGCACAGCAGTGATGAGTTGTAGACAATGCCGTTGGTATCACAGTAACGCTGAATAAAAAACACGCCCTTGGCAGTAGGCTGAAGTACTGTGCCATGCTTGGGCGTGCTGCGAGTACGGTCGGCAGGGCAATGCAACAGGCGCGCGGACATGAACCTTTCAAGAAAGAGACTGGCTGAATCCGGGCTCACGCTACAGGAAATAGTGGTTTTAGTGCTACCAGAAACAATCATGACAGAAAGATTTTGGATGGCGGCAAGCGCGTCTTCGACCGTAAACGAAAAGGGGTGTGGTTTGGACGCGAGAAAGGATTGTTTGCGGCGGCGGGGATGTTCTTGAAGATTTAGGGCAACCATTAACATTGAAAAGATTGTGTCAATATCTTTGGTGAAAAGTTTGTTGGTGGAGGTGCGCTGAAAGCCATGGGTCGAGGGCCGAGGTACGCTCATGATGGTGACGGTGTAGGCGCCAGCAGTGCGCTGGTAGGATTTACGAGGATGGTCCAAAGTATTGGCGTTTTTTTCCGCAAAAAACCTGGTCATAGACTTGGAGGAAATGCTGCTACTGCTGCTAGTCATGGGTGTAGGTTTATATTTATACCAAAAAGAAAACTAACCAAAGATAGATTTAAAAAAATTATAGAAGAGCTAGAAGAGGACAATATTCAAGGTATGGTAATATTATAAACATAAAGACCGATGGTAGCATTTATTTATAAAAGAAACGCCGGGCAGATGATTGAAAAAAAAAAAAAATACTAAACTTAAGAGTCACAAACTTGTGAACTGAAACCGACAAGTTTGGTGCGATTGTGAAACACTGAAACGGTTGTCAATTGCTTTAAACTCATTTAACTTATTATGCTTATTGTCTATTAGTTTTTTTTTTTTCTTTTCTTTTTTCAGTTTATTTTTTTAAGAATCTTTTTGCAACTGATTGCTAACATCCAAAGAGACACCCGGCCGTATTAGAAACAAAAAAAGATTAAAACCAAAGCAAACTGAGTTGAGGTCGGTTGCATAGACTTGTTTAGACCTGAACAGGCTAAGCTCACGCTTACAAAACGTATATATATGTGTGTGTGTGTGTGTGTGGGCATTGTTCATATTAATTATTGGGATTCGCGACACGTCTGCTGATTGGCCAAAAACAAATTAACCTGATTCGGCACGTTTGTAAGAAACTTTCAATTTCTCGGGGCCATCACCTTTCCTACAATGGGGATGTGTAAAAGGGCACAAAAGTTAATACGTCGAAAACTTCAAACTCATCTATTAAAACTAAAAAAAACAGGAATTGTTCTTGTTTTTTTTTTAACTTTTTAAAATGATAATAATTGTCTGAGATTTACTTTGCATTTAACAGAAAGTTCAAAAATCGAGACTTTTTTTTTTTTCACGGTTTGCTCACTCGATTGCGCTACGGCAGCAAGTTTCAAACTTTTAAAGGATTGTAAAGTTGTTTGCATCGCACACTAATTTGTTTAAAAATAAAAACATTAAAAGTACTCAAGTAGGAAATAAGAAGCGTTTACAAGGTGCTCAGAGATTAAGTCTCCCGAGAGAAACTGTCAGATGTCGCTACTGCACGTTCAATGCTTTCTTTTTTTTTTTTTTTTTTTTTTTTGTTTGTTCAAACCTCTCTGAATTGGGGCTGCGACGCGTTTCATTAACACAACCAAATCAAACCAAGTCAAATCAAAAACAAAATTTAAACAACAAATCTTTACAAAAAATTTTATTAAATCGTTTCCCCTTCATCCCCCTTTGGATAAAAGTACTGGTTGGAGCTGCTTTTGTCATTATTTTGAGAAACACCTGAGTTTTTATTTTTTGTTTTCTGATTGGCAGGGTTATGTCTTGCCGTATCCCGCTTTCACTGCGTTTCAGATCATTCACACAAGCATAGCTTGTCTTTTTGCTGGAGATCTTAATTTTAGCAAGCAGCTTCTCTAGAGTCTCTCTCCCCACCCTCCTTTGTGTCCCGCTCTGAAATTTCTGCGCGTGACCTCAAAGCTCATCTCTCTGGGGCTATAGATCGTGATCTAGACCAAGATATATCAATGTGCATAGTTAATTTATTCCGTATGTAGCTTGCTACTACACATGCAATGGTAATAGTATGGTAAAAAAAAATGTATACATTTCGACAGAGCCTCAGCAGGCTGTGATACCTAAAACTCGTCTTCATTCTCCTCAAACTCCTCCTCGCGTGCCGGTACAGTCGCGATGAGCTCGCGCAGCTGGTCCATGACACCGCCCACAAACGGCCGAATCTCATTAACTTCAAGTGCGCCGAGGCCATCCATTCGCATGTGCGCGTCGTTCAACTGCTGCAGGCCCTGGCGTGCCTTTGCCTGGCGCACCTCGCGAATATCGCGCAATAACCCGCGCACAACGTGCCCCGGCGCCTCTAGATCGTCGCGTGCCACACGCAGCAGCATCGTACTAATCTCCAGCCAGTGCCACGGCAGCCTTGACGAAAACCGATCTGAATGCCGCACCTCTTCTTCATATACAGACTGCAGCTCGGACTCTTGTAACCACACGGGCGGTACAATCGAGCACTTGGACTTTTCCTTCAAAATACACGCAAACCACAGCGGCACTTGTGCTTTCTGAAGCGGCCGCAACCGGGGTGTTTTTAGCTAATAAAAATTTTTAAACGACGCGTTAAATGAGTGATCAGATCAGAGTAGCAGCGATAAGGAATACTTACACCGACAAATGTGATGGGATCAAGTGACTGACGCGGCAGAATGTCAACCAGTGTGGTTTCCGCAAGATGGTTGAGCTCCGAGGGTAAAAGTGTGTTTTGTAATTTATTGGATAACGCCATGTTTATGTGATCTGGGGTATATTGTCAAGGGGAAAATAAATGATTACACGTCTCGGAGCTGGCGATAGACGCGACGGTTCGTGTTTGCTCAAAGGTTTGCAAAAAGAAAAAAGAAAAAAAATAAAGATTTTGGTGTACCTTGCTTAGTCAGCAGACGTGTTAAAGGTCTTTTTTGAAGAAAATAATCTGAAATTGCAAAAATCAAAGAAACATGAAGACTCTGGTTTGATCTTTACTTACTTCAATCATTTCTTTTTCTAAAATTTTTTATTACAGTTTTACCTCCAAATAGAAATTAAGTAAAGTGTTTTAAGACAGAGAGTTTTAAGAGGGGGCTAATTTCCTTAAAACCAAACTAAAGACTCAATTCTGAAGCGATGATTTTTTATTATTTTTTTTTATATTTTTGCTTAAGGGCAATCAGAACCAAAATCTATAAGATTACAATTTTTTGAGATCAGTTTTATACTTTTTTTTAATAAATTTTTAACAAACAAAAATCATGCGGTTGAAATCTCTTCTATTAGACAGTCAGGAAACAGACCCAGATCTGGCTTAGATTCTGTAGCAAACCTGCAATGATGTCAAACTGCACTATTGACAAAAAAAAAAAAAAGAAAAAAAAAAGAACTTTTATCAACTAATGTTATTAAAGATTTATTTTCTTTTTTGTAAACAAAAAAATTTGAGATGAAACCAGACTTAAGTCTACACCTGTGTATTTCTGGTAAATGGCATTTTCAAGTTATTGTTAATTGATACGATTGTCAGCTTGACAGCATTACCTGCCAATTTTTTTACTGCCCACCCCACCTGACCTAACACGCAATTAAAACAATCCTGGTTGGTTTCCCATGATAAACAGACTAGGTATGTGGAAAACTTGGTGCCATTGAAGTGAATTAGAAATTAAATATGGTGAGTGGTGTAGCCCCGCCAAATTGGTCAATCTTTTTTTTTTTTTTTTAGACATTTGACTAATTACAATTGCCTATATTTATGATTGACACAAAAAAGTTTTAGGTCTAGCAACATCAGCTTAAAAACAAATTTGATTATATTTTTTAGTTTCTAATTTTTAATAATTTTATTTGTTGGTTCTTTAGGACAGTTATTTTTGGAGCGCGTTGTGTAATAATGATTTCATGATTTGGCCCTTGCACGAAAAAAAAAGTGCACTTGTGTTAATAACAATATTCAATTTATTTTGTTTAGCAACAATCCTTTCACTCATGATAATAAATGTAGATCATTGTGCATCACAAGTCCAGACTGTGGTTTTCTAAAAAAATTTCCATTTTAGAACTTCTACGAGTACTGATCAACAAGAGCACTATAGAATAAGTTTTAGAAACAAAACATTTCTAGAAAAAAAACCTAAATCAAAAATTTGATCATTTCTAGACGGAGTATACATGGTTTTTTTTTTCTTCCATTATTAACGCCTAAATCAGAAAAAAAAAGTGAGCCTAATTAAAGATGGTGGGGAGTATATCACTGTGTATTACTTTCAACAGATTTTTTTTTTTCCATAGTGAGTCCTCAGATAGCGTTTTTATTCTTCTCATCTGCTAAAGTAATAAAAATCAACGTTATTCATGTGTCCATTTTGTTAGACCAATCTCTCCCAAAATCAAAGAAAATTATAAACTTGATAAAGTTTAACTACTATTCAATAAAACAAAACGGTAAGTTTTTCTATCAATGGTCATCTTTATCGTCCACAGGCGACAACCTGTTTGATGTTAAGTTAAAAGAAATCTTTTGCAAACGGTTTTTTTATTTCGAAGTATCACAAACTTGCAGCTGTCGCGGTTTGGAAGTAACACAAACTAAATACTTCCAGAAAAAAATTGCAAACTAGAAACGAAGCTATAATTGATAGCAAAAAGACACGAACATGCTTCAATCTATACTGTTATGAACCCCATGTCTAGAATAAAAAAATCTCCAAAAAAACAAATACAAAACAGTCATAAATGAAAAAAGTAGAAAAAGATTAGAAATCTTTGATTTCAATCTTTTACAAAGTTTAAGTTTCTAAAGAAAAAAACCAAACCAAGTGGTTTTCTAGAGCTTAATAAATAATGTACAGAAAATTTGCTTATTTTTTTTCATTGTTTCAAAACTCAATCAAAAAAAAAAAAAAAACACCAATTCGCAAATGATTCATGTAAGGAATTCAATACGTTTTCAAAGATATACAAAAAAAAAACTATCAGCATTTTGCAATATTTGTTTCCTTCTTTCTTTAAATAAGCTTTGTTTGGGGTCTTTAAGCTTTTGTGCTAACACCCCTTTACAAAAAAAAATTAGTCACATTTGCAGTGGACTTTACATGATTTGAATTAATTTAAACGAACATATAATTCATCTCACTTTTTTCAGATTAGTTATCAAGATGTCTACGACGGTGATGAGGGCTCAATTGATTGCTGAATGCAAAAATGAATATATGTACTTAATACTGTGAACGTGAAATAGTTTAAGTCTTATCATGTGAACTGTGGAGGTAAATATTTTTGTGTTTTTAAACAAAAATAAAAGTGTAAAAAAAAAAAAAAAAAAAAAAAATGCCACCAAAGTGCAATTCGAAAAAAAGAAAAGAATGGAGATTGTTTAAATAATTAAAAAAACAAACCATTTCAAATTTACGGTGCTACTTTTTTGAATATTTTTTTCTTCTGCTGAGTTTTTTCTTTTTCCTATAGGCTAAAACATTTCATGGCAGTTTTAACTTATGAATTTTAAATAAAAAGTTTACTTGGAAGCTAAATAGTTGACTGATTATTGACCACTGTTGATCTAATCATGATTCCTAGCATTTTACTACTGGTAACCATTTGCTATCTGACTTAAAAATTTAAAGCAACATCTCTTTTTTTTCATTTACTGGTGTGTGCTTTGATACTGTTTCAACCATTAAATCTTGGCCAGTTCTTTAAATAGAAAATGCAATTGTAAGTATTTAATTTTAGTTTTGTTTTTATCACAAAATCGCCCACGATTCAAAACAAAAAAAAAAGCCCTTGAATATCGGACTTCCTATACATCAAATCAGACTTTAAGACATATAAAGCATAGATAAATATCATATTATCCACCAAAAAAAACCTGATAAGCGTTTCGTGCTTGTGTATAGATTGTAGTATTCTCGGTGATACAGGATTGTAGGCAACAGCGCATCAAAACGAGCAGATAAATCTTCTTTGAATGAACAAAAAAAAAAAAAAAACGACAGCAGAGGTAAAGTTATCATCGCTTGCCAGTAACGTTAGTTCCAATTGGCGCTTCTTCCATACGAAATCCAAAATCTGACATCAGCATATCTACATCACGCCAGATATTATCGGCCTCCCATGAGTAAAAATCAATTTCGTTGATCACACTGTCCTGTAGTGGCTGCTGCTGTTGCTGTGATTGCTGCTGAAGAAGTAATTGTTGTTGTGATTGATGTTGAAGCTGTGATTGTTGCTGTGATTGTTGTTGTTGCATGCGAATGTTTTGATTGTTTGAATTATTAGAAACAAGTGATGCAAAGTCGTGTCCGTTTCCCGAATCTATAAATGCACCAGAATCAACCGCTCCATCTCTGTGAAGACCAAGCGTAGAACTTCCACTATTATTTTCAGCACTCGAAAAGTCAACAGAAACACTATTTGCTGCTGCAGGTGCGGTCGCTGAGACAGTAGAAGGAACAGCAGTAGTGGTGGTACTGATAGGACTGAACAAAGCAGTATTTTCAGTGCCAGACTTTTTGGGTTCAGTCTTGCGGCGCCCACTTCCTCGGCCCCGACCCCGGCCACGAGATGAAACACCCCGCTGGTGCACAGCTTCAGCCTTGACCTTCACTTTGCCGGCCTCTGCTTTTTTTGCCACCCCAGCCGGCGACAACATGGTCATCTCCGGGAAAACGACAGGAACAGTTGTGGTCGCATTTTTTAATATTGGCGTTGAAGTCTCATTTTCATCATCTTCATCATCGGCATCAGCAGGATTACGTTGATCCAAAACCGTAGGCGCCACACTTCGAATGCCAATCTCTTCACGCAGCGTCCAGAGCGAGTCAAAGAACACCGAGGCCGACATACGTGTGCGGATCACCGTACGCGGGGCCATCCCGCCACTGTTGCGCTTGGCCAAAGCCCCATACAAGCGCCACACTTGTTGCATGATCTCCGCTGCGCGATACATCATATCGTGCTTTAGAATCGATGCCTTGGAAATCAGAGACACACACGCTGCGTAGGTCTGTTTTCCCGCATTACTGTTTATAAACTGCCCCAGCGGCGAGTGGTAGATCCGACACACAATGCACGAGCTTTGCCATAGGGCTTGCGCGTAAATACTGGGCATGTACCGAAAAAAAGTCCGATCGCGTCGGTGCGCGCGCTCACTATGTTCCATCAACGCCAATGCGCTGTTGTATGCATGTACCATACCCTTCTGGAGCTGTATCTCCGAAAACCCCTCGTTATCCAAAAAATAATACGTGAGCAAATGCACTCGCGCACTCAACAGCACAAACTTGCGGCAGTCGTCAATATCGCCCAGCTTTAACTCTAGTTCGTCCATTTTGCGCGACAGAATCTGGATTAGCGACAGTCGCTCTGAAAGCTCTGACAGTCCTAAGGGGTCTTTCGGATTCGAATTGAGCGTCTTTGCAATCTCTTCCTCTAGATGCTCAATTTGCATCAACTGTCTGATTGTCTCTGGTATCTCAATCGCCGAATCAGTGTCGCAAGCTGACAGCACCGTTGCGTCAAAACTCGTAAATGCAGGAAATCCGTAAACTGTCGCTATAGTCTGCGACACAACGTTGCATCCAACCCAGGTCCTAATCTGTTCGCTTATCTTGGGATAGCTTGGATTGTCGGTTTTTATCCGGCCAAAGTCGCGTGCATAGCCTGGACAGTGTAGACCAACGCGGATAGCGCTGTACATGGCAATACCCGCCGTGCTCCAGGACGAGTCAGCGCTGAGCGTAGATGTGATCGACGGCCACATTGAGTATATTAAAAACGCTTGCACAGTATATGCAGATGCAACATTCAGTGTTGGGCCGTCTTCTTGCTTTGAGACAAACCTGTTGATGGGTGATATTGTGATCTCTGACAGGCATGTCTTTAGCAGCGGCGTCAGCTGCATCATTAGTTCGCCGTCTTTGTCGTAGCGCCGCGAAGCCACCGCCATAATTGTCCAAAACAGCGATGGACACAAATCATAGATCGTTTCTGGCCCTCGCGACACATCAACCACTGGCAAAAATGGGTGATACTTGATTACATACTCCTTGTACAAATTTGCAATGGTTTCTGGGTTAAGTGTGACGCCGTCCATAGACTTTTCCGTGCACTCAAAAGTTGAAAAGTCCAAGTCAACCTGTCCACAAATAGTAGCGGCACCCGGACGATGTCGGCTATTTTGTGCCGAACTGCTACTGGCTCCAGACGTATCCTGAAAAGACGGGTGATCGTGAGGCGTTGACCCCACCGAAGATGGCGTCTCCACATGTTTTTCACGCTGCGGCGGCGGAAGGTCGTTATACTGAAAAGCCGACTCTGGCGACGCAAAAGTTGGCGTGCTCGCATTTGGTGTCACGCTCGTCGTTGAGTTTGATAGATCGAGCAGCGATCCAGACACGATCCGGCGCTTTTCGTTCTCCTGCAACTCAAGTGTGCTTTTAAGCCGTTCCATCTCCTTCTCAACTTCAACAAGGCGTCGCCGTTTGTACGTTCGCTTAAAGTCCGGCTGCAGTACGCATGTCAGATTTTTTTTTGTGCACCGAGTGCATGGGCCCGGGAGTTTTTCGTGTGCATCGCACCGGACCTTCTTAGGTATTAGCACTTTTACTCAAAATGAAAAAAAAAAAAAAAAAAAAAAAAAAAAAAAACCACGACTCGTATGATTGTGACTTACCTTCTGCTGTCTACACTCAATACATGCTATCCGCTTTTGCGGCGCTTGCCCATCCTTGTCGGCGTCGTGCTTCGTACCGGCAACCGGTTTAACCGAAAATCTTCCTTTAACACCGTTGACACCTTGCATCGGCAGCGGTGAGGGCTGGACCGGCAGCTGCTGTACATTAATTTTCGGCAAAATAGCTGCATGACCCAATAGTTTCACCGGCGCCGGTGGCGAGGAAGAGACTGCTGTGCTGGGCGTCGTGGATGCTGTTGTAGTGTGTGTGGGCGTAGTGTCATTTGCTAGACTGAGTCCGGGGTTCATCGTTTGTTGTATAATTTTGTGTGTTGGATATCTCTATAAAACAGAGCGCGCGCTGGCCCTGTCAGTCAGGTGAATTAAAATTTAATATTTTTCTTAAATTTTGAACGTCCGTCGGTGTAGTCTTCAGGTCAGTCCCGAGACAGGTGCTTTTATTTCACGACGGTTTTTTTTTTTTCTTACTGATTTCAATATGTTCGTGCTTATGGCTCAGAAATCTTAAAAGGAAATTAAATTTTTTATTTAGCCACATAGGGTTAGGTGAAATCAACGGCTTTTTTACAAATCGTGAAAAGCCAGGGCTAGGGCTCACGCATCTAGTGCATGAAGGGATCAAAAATGACCTTGTTTTTGAAAAATGAAAATCAAACACAGTCAATACAGAAAAATTAACAAAATATTTTTAAATAAAAATTGTAAAAATAGTTCAACTTGTAGTAGTATATACAATTCTTAACACCTGAAGAATTAGTAGACAAAATTTGGAATTTTAAAAAAAGTGTTTCCGCCATGATTCTTGTTTTACAATATTAACTCACCTCGGCACAGACACAAACAATTTATCAAGGTTCTGGCTTCACATCCATCCATGAATATGAAGTGTCAAGAGGTCTCTTCTTCAAATTTTTATTCTCTTCTTGAAGATCTCCTTTTTCCTTGATACAATATTTGCGATTGTGACCAGACTTGTGGCAATAATTACAAGATAAACCCTCCTGATTGTTCGCCGAAGAACGAGCACCAGAAGGATGAGAGCGTTTCGAGGGTTTATGCTCAGAAACACGAGAAATAGATTTAGGCGGGTCCGCAGGGCGAGAGGGTTTATCCTCTATATTGCGCACGCGAGACCTTCTACTGCCTCGACGACGTTTATTAGGATATGACTCCCCGTAGTAACGCGAATCCTGAAGTTGATATTCACGGCGAATATTTACCATTTCGTGATCGGTAACCAGAGAAGAAATCTCACGGTTCATCCGATTCCACAAAGCTTGATAATTCTGCTCGCGAAGTTCACTCCATTCCTTAATCAAATTGCGAGCACGTAATGGAAGAAGCTGAATCGCAAACTTGCATCGGGCTCCGACACAGTTACGCAACTCAGGGTCAGCCGTGAACCAATGATTGACACGCTTCAACAATTCCGCACCAGAAGAAATGGGACTTGTAATACAAGAGTAAATACCTTCCCAAGTGACAAAACCAACATCATTGTCACCATGGACAATTTGATTAACTGCATCCGCAATTATTTCAGGAGTTGACGTGTTGTCAATGGGAGGTATCTTACTGAGAAAGTCTTTAGGCAACCGAAGCTGCATTACAATGGATGCAGCATAAGGGTCAACCTTTGCCGCTTTGAATCGTTTAAAAAAAATTGTGCGCCAGGTTAACCATCTTTCAATCCGTCGGACATCTGTCTCGCCAGGTATGAGTATAAAAACTTCGGTCCTCGAAAGTAATATGGTTGCCTTATTAAGTATTTTGGCTTTCGAATCTCTCGAATTGGAGTTTGAAATTGTCTTTTCAGGCAAATTCAAAACCTGTTCAGCTCGAAGTCTGCGTTCTTTCTCTTCTGCGAGTTCTTGCGCAAGGACCTGAAGATTATTTTGTACTTCCTTCAGCTGCTGAGCCATACTGGGATGGTCAGGTTCGGAAGACTGAAGACAAATATTTGAGTTCTCTTTATCCTTTACTAAAGAACTGCTTGAAGAGTCAGGTCGCATCGTCTGGACAAGTGCGCTTCCGCTCCCGCTTTGGGTGGCAGCTAGTTGATTAGATGAGCCGACATCGGCATACTGCGAGTCAAAGTCCTTTTGCTTATCGTCATCTGTAGAATAGTGGAGTGGCTCTTGGGCGCATTCAGGATGTTGAACTGTGGCAGTAGCGTTTTCCGCGTCATTCAACCTCTCATCGTTAAGATAAACGTCACTAGAGTATGCTGGAAGAATGGTTCCAATTATTCCAAACATGGGTTGTGAGTTTTCTGAAGGTAGCTTGGGAAGGTTGTTAAGGCGTTTGCAGGCTCCACGTTTTCTGGGTGGCATGAAAAAAAGATAAGCAGAGGAAGGCTTAAAAAGAAAATTAAATCGATAGAAAAGCTGCTACTAAGTGTGACGAGGCTCTTACAAACGTAAATATTAGAAGTGGAACTGAGTATATAGTATTAAAATCAAGGACTAAAATGAAACAACGTACAAACAATACCAAGTATCATGAGATTAGTTATAGGAAATAATCCTAATGGTTGAGTACTTAATCATGTATAAAAAGGAGGTTGAGGTTGACTTTTTATTTTTAAATGAAAAGGGACACCAAACTCTTTTACCCTGACAGACGGAAATGGAAAGTGCACTGACTATCTTTTCAATCATCACTATTAAATGTTGCATGTGCCAAAATTAAAATTTATAGTTTATTTTTGAACAACTTGGTTGTGAAGCTTCCTGGCATGAACTTCTTGAAAAGTCAGCTCATTAAAAAAGGGAAATTTTCAATTGAGTAAATTATCAATGCAATTGCTTTGTCAGTTTTTTCGAGATAAAAGGGGCTTTTTGTCCAATTAATATAAATAATTATGAAGATGTTCAATGCTTCAATAATTATCAACAGCTTACTATAGGCGTATATGATAAAAAACACAATTACTGGGAATGATCCTGGTGGGTTTCCCTTGACACACGAACTAGGATCGTGGAAAATTCGACGCCATCGAAGTGAAATGAATTATATAGTGAATGGCGCAGCCCCGCTAATAGGGTTAATTCTTGCTGTATTGATGTCTTCTTTGTATAATGTTTTAAATAGTTATAAGGACAATAAACTGATTATAATAATTATTACTGGGAAAACATCTTGCAAGTAAACTTTTGATACTTGATATTTTTGTTTCCCGTTAGTCTTCAGTTTTATTAGTCAAACACAAATCTCATTCATATCTTTTGCCTTACCTTTGTAGGCGCCCCGTTACACTATCACTGTTATTTAAAGATCTGAACCAGGATCATAATTAGGGTTATTGAAAGATCGTTTTAGATTTTGTTAAGAGGCCAACAAGACGCAAATAAAAGTCACTATCTGTAACGGAGTTGGTCTGAAGAGACTAGTTACCATTAGCTCTTCTAGTTAGTTATTTTTCGCTTGTTGTTATGAGTTATTGTTGAAATTCAATTTAATTTTAATGGGATCGTTGTTTCAGGCGAATACTTATTTGAAAAACTTTTGTCAGAAGTCGAATTGATATAATGATTCCATCCAAGAGTGTATTAATATTTTACTTTACTTAAAGCTGCCTGAGTCTAAAGAAATAGTAAATCTTTGGACAGCTTGGCTGTGAGACTTTCTTGCATGAACTTCTTAATAAGTCAGTTCTTAATAAATGAGGAACTGATCAATGTTAAAAATATCAGTTCACTTGCCATGTCTTTAAAATCCAAGAAAAAAGTTTTTTGCCTTTAAAAATAATAAAAAATTTTCAGGGTTTCAAGAAATAATTAATCATCTACTACATATAAATAAGAATCCTCTAATAGAATTTTTTTTAACTTGTTCATGATAATTGGTATTGTTTGAGCGTTGTTTCTCTTTAGTCTTTAGTTTTAAAGCCAATATCTTATTTATTTTTGAAACTTTTACATTTGCAGGCGCTAAGTTACACTATCTGAACACACGGACACATTTCAGTCAAAAAAAAAATCTTGTCATCTTTATTTCTACATTTTTTTTTGACTATGATTTGGTTTGCATGAGAGTTAACGTGTAAAATGGAACACCAAACTCTTTTACTCAGACATACAAACATAGAAAGTGTATTGTTAGTTTTTTTTCAATTATCATTTCCCTTTTTTTAATAGAATAACTTAATACGTAAACATAAGCAATGAAGTTCATAAAAAATTTGTTTCAAGAAATTGGTGTTGAGCTTTTCTTAAACAGAAAGCAGTAATTTGCCCTTGAAAGGAATTTTCAACTCAACCTTCAGCAACATTTTATGAAACTAAGATTCACGATTATTTCGCAAAATAAAATGTCAGAAGAAGTGAATTATCTAACAGTGACTCACAATAAACAACAAATAATTTTATGAGCTAATGGTAACTGGTATCGCCAGACCAGCTCCGTTACAAGCCCATCTACCATTGGTATTTGATGTTCTTTTTCTTTTTTGTTCATTTCATTATTTTCATAATTGGTTTTCATTACTCCCTCAATGAGATCTATTAGATAAAACCAGATAATTACATTAAAATTTTATTATGAGGTTGAATTAAGTTTTCTCTGAATCACTATGCTGTCTCGGTTTTTACTAGCCTGTTTTAATTTGTTCTTTCTCTCAATAGAATTCATCCCCCGTAACAGCAAAACTAGGGGTTTTTTTTTTACATTACGCCGAATTCCTCAGTTTTCACGGTAACTCAAAAACGCAAATTTCTATTCAATCGGTTTCAGATTTTTTTTCTAACTAAATGATATCTTTAATTTGGACAGATCTCGATTGTCTGAGGAGATTCTAAAGTTCTTGAAGCTTTGGCATCACAAAAATTTTATAAAAAACCATCATGCTAAGGGATTTGTGCCAGATCTTTGGTAGACTTTCTTGATCCAGTAGGTTATCACACAAATACTATTTTTAAAGCTAGGTAGTGCCTTGGATTGAGTACTTTGTAATTTCTATTATCAAATTTTTGTAAAAAAATAGCTGTAGCAGTAATTATAAGCAAAAATCTGTATATTGTTTAGCGGGTTGCGTTATTTCAGTCTCCCTAATATCTATAGATGGGTTTTTGACTGAATCTAGACAGAATTTAGAGAATTTAAAATGTAATACAGTTATCTTATTTAGAGGGGGGATTTTATTTTTGGTGTAATCGTTGAAAGTGAAATGATAAAACACGGTTAAGATTGAGCCAAATCGCGTGTTTTAGAATCTCTCCAATAAAGAATATTGAAATATTGACCTTTACAACAAGCTGTTTTGTGAATGAAATTAATTTGTAAATAGATAGTGGTTTATTATAGTTACGACTAAACACCAAAGATATATGACTTAGGAGCTAAAATTTAAGCAGTTTTTAAACCAAGCACTACTTGCCATTTTTTTGACAATTAAAATACAAAAACATGAGTCAGCGCTCTCGGGATTTCATTTCCTAATTCAGCACGTGCTTTGCCTATCACCTGGATTAGCCCCTACTCTCAGCGATCAATCACATGTCCTGACCATGTGACCGAAAGGCTAAAGCAACAGCGCTGCTGCGCCCCATAAAAACAAAGCTTGACAATCCCGGTCTACCGAGAGGTTGGCCAATAGTCAACGGAAGATCAACTAGGGTGCAAGAAAAAAAAAAAAAAAACGAAAAAGACTCTTGAAAAAGAGAAATCTGTTGACCAGAACAAAATCCTTCAACTAGAAAAGTGATATCTATTGACACAGCAGGATCAAATGAGCCTGCAAATTCGGAGCGGAAGCTCACCTGGGCGCGTGGTAACCACCAGCTAGTTTTGGTACCAGCGATACTAAAGGTCACTCAAGTACCCACTTCAGAAATCACAGTTGAAGATTTAGGGAAAAAAAAAAACAGTTCCAGCTCAGACAAATAAAAATTAAAAAATTGAATAAAGGGGTTGTAGCCATAAAAATCCCAGAACGTGTTATGGACTCAAACAGAAACATGTGCGGCGGTATTGGCAAAAGAATGACTCGCTCTGTTTTGTTTTTTTGTTTTGTTTTGGTTTCGTAAAACTTTCAGAGTGGTGTATAACGTGATAGTATTTAAAGCGTGCTAACTCTATGGTTAGTAGCTATTGGCAGGAACTGTTAGGTGTTGGCATCCAACAATAAAGCCCACGTTCTGTTAGGAGCAGTTCTTAAAACATCTGGTGCTAATACTGTTCTTGGGTTGTGCTTTTTACAATTAAGATGATTTATTCTCGACTATTAAGTAAATAGTGCGGCGTAAACCGGAAGAACAGAAACGAGTTTTATATTTTAGTTATGGTTTGAACAAGTGGAAGGAGGAGCATTGATATACGATAAGCGTTTGAATGAAGCGTGTAGAAACTATGTCGGCTGAACTGCCTGTAGTTTTTTTTTTTTTTTAGTTCTCAATTAGCTCATCATGACACTATGGTAAAAGATTCACGACCAAAGATAAATGAGTGAATACTTGAGGCACACAAAGGTAAACAAAGTAGAAAACGAACACATGCCAGAATCAATAAGAAGATGCACTAACGGTTTTAAAAAATGGTCAAGACTCTAAAAAAGAAAAACACGAACCAACAAAAAAAAAAACAGGTTTAACACACTAGAAACAAAAGCTCATTTTTGTATTTGACCTTTTAAAAATAAAGAATTGTTAGTATTTATTTACTATCAATGATCAGGTAAAGTCAGAATGATTGGAGAGAGAGAATAAAAAATTAAAAAGATTGTATCTACTAATAGACGCGAGAGTGGGAGTGAACGCGTCTGGTTTAACAGTGCGCGGAAACTGACAGAAAAAGTAATCCCAATTGTTTCGAAAGTCAGTTTAATTTTACAACAATCAAAACAACAAAAAACAGCCATTTTGTTGTTGTTATTATTTTTAAAAAAAATAAAATAAAAAAAAAATGAATGACTGGTTATTGACTCGTAAACAGTCATTCAGTCACGTGATGATAAGAGACGTGTTTTTAAAATATAATCAATCTTAAGACAAAAAAAAAGAAAAGTTACGATTACATCACTCATGAACACGTCCTCCATGTCTTTCTCTATGATAATTTTTAATTTTATTTATCATTATTTAATAGTGTTTATTACAATTTTTAACAATCTTTAACAAAATTAATATTGATTTTAACTTTTATGTTTATTTTAACTAAAAAAAAAACAAAAAAACATCATCGTTTTTAGTTCTCGTCATTTCAAAGTATTTGCCTCTTTTTTTCTTTACATTCTCTCTCTCCCTCCCCCGGTCAAAAGCAGCACTAGAATGATTTATTGATTAATCTATATAATTTTAATTTAAAAAAATCAAATAAATATCTGACAATGTTTCTCTGTTTCTTTCTCTTCTCTCTTTTATTTCTTCCTTCTTTTTTTTTTTTCTTCTCTCTCTCTTTCTTAAACCCCTATTACAATAAACTCTCTCAAACTATTTTCTTATCGCACTAACTAATTTTAACCTCGGCGCTCTGTCAACACTGATAACACAACACCACCCACACCTCTACGCAATTTTGCTCACTCGACACCACAATGGCCTCATTCACATCCTCGTCTCAAGCTCTGTCGTCTGCCCCAGCAATTGCTTCATCTAGCAGCATTACGCCCCCCATTGAGTCATATGAAGAGCGTAGCGCTGTCTCGCTCAATACCCGACCCACCATGTTTCAACGCCTGATTAAAAACTTTGGTCTTGCTGGCGTGGCTCAGGAGCCAGCTTCTGACAATAGCACAAGCAACACGGACCAGCGGTTTCTCGTGATTGCTGATGGTGCAGAGGAAGAGTTTAGCGACATTCAAGTGCGTCCGCTTTCGTACGCAGAAATGGCGGCTCGAGGAACCGACGGTGTGGCCAAGGCTGCGGCGGTGGGCAGTATTGAGGTGCCGCTGTCCGCTGTTTATGGCGAGCAAGAGCACTATGAGGTTGAGGACTATGAGGATGACTTCTCAACCGATGACAACAGCGACCAACGACAGCCTCTAGAAAAATCGCTGTCAGATCTTAGCTCAGCCGAAATTGACAATAATGCATTGGTCGCACCCCCAGTCAAGGCTGAGTATTTGCATGGCTATCGTGCTGATACGCTTGAAAAGAAATTCTTGCGAGGCATGGGCAACGGCCACAAGAAATGCAAAAAGCAGGCCTCACATATCATCCGTCTCGTGCAGAAGCCTCTTTAGACAATGATTCATTCAATTTTTTTAATAGCTTGGGTTGTGATAAGCTGATCTCTCATATCACCCAGTTGATTGTTTTTTTTTCTTTCTCATCATTAACATAACAGGCAGGTTTGCAAACTGTTAATCATTTTTTATTATTGTTTTACACTAGTACCATCTTACATGTATTTTTCTTTTAAAAACCAGAAAAAAAACGCAATTACGCTTTAGAATTAACGGTTTATAATTGTTGAAAAAACCTTACAATTTTTTTTTTGTTTTCAAGTTGACTATCTTTAATCACTATCAGTTTGGACTTGTTTGTAATGACATTCAGAATGAGATCACCGGCTTTTTTTTATGCGTGCAGAAACAATTATAGAAACACATGCTGTACAACTACATGTTAAAAATTGTCTCAGGAAAAAGGATTTCAATACTCTACATCACTTTTAAAACACTGTTGAAATTTTTTTAAAATAACAACCAATGTTTTATTGCTTTTGTAATTTTTTTTTTTTTGGTTGTGGCTGGAGACCGGATTAAAATAGTGGCACAGCCTTACTAATAAATCCCAGTTGAGTTGAATAGAGTTCTAAGTTTATTTGTATTCTACATCTTGAGGACCTGAGAGGCTTAAGAAACGTGTCTATTTTGAACTTTCCCGACCCAAAGTTTTAAAGAAATCAAGGGGGAAAAATAGAGGTATTTTCTATCTACCAATACCTTTTAGATTCATGTGAATACAAAGGCCCAACTCAACGTGGGTTTGTGGACGATTTCTCGGGAAAAAAAAAAAAAAAAAAAAAAAAAAAAAAAAAAAAAAAAAAAAAGATATCGTGAAAAAAACATTCACCCTTTTTTTTCAATAAAGTATATGGGCAGCAGACTCAAAAAAAATTAACAAGATTAGCTATATAGTTGCAAGTAGCCCATCTTAACTCAATATTGTTCAAAAAAAATGTGCGTGCTTATTTAATTTTTTAAAAAAAATTAACAGGTTGGTACATCATTAGATAGTGTGGCGACTTGCACGCTGCAAACTTCTTTATAACCCCCACATGAAGCAGCCGTGCGTGTGGCACGCGTGCCTACAGTTTTTTTTTTTTCTTTTTTTTTTTGGGCAAGCCTGGCTCAAGCTCTTGAACAGGAATCATTTTGTGAACAGCTACTTACTTTGCCTACTATCAACCTGTTTGTTTTTTTTTTTGCATTAAATGGGTTGTTTACTTAGTGCCAAGTTATTAGTTAACTGGTTGGCTTGATCAACAATAAAAAAAATTTAAAAAAATTTTGGTGCTTAGAAATTGTTAACTATCCTTGGAGTGCAAATCACCACAACGTTTAGAACCTGTCAGGCACAGTAAGATGTTTTTTAAAATAATTTTCTTTGATCAAAAGTACTATTACAAACTTTTTTTTAAAATAAAAGACACACTCTCATTTAAAAATTGATGACATTGGTCGAGTTTTTTTTTTCTAACTGGCTTTAGTTGAATCCAATTATACTATTTTTTTTTGCTAGGCATTTAGCAAGTCAGCTATGCACCGCTGTTAACTGAAATGTGCTAGTACTTTATTTTTTGTTGGTGGTCCTATTTACAAATTGTTCGAAAAAAATAACTGAGAAAATATCTTTTTAACAAAATAAATGGGATTTTGAATAATTACAAGCTGGGTCAATGCCTTTACTTTTTGACTTGTAACTGTAACCCAATCAACAACAAACAGAATGAAAAATAGATTTTAAAAAAAGCCACTCATGTATTTAATTGACATTAATTTTTTTTGTTTTAACAGTGAAAAAACTACGATTAGATTAATTAGTTTTTACTTCTTAAAGCACTTACGATATTAAAAATTTGATGTTTTTGTGTGTTAACATTATGATCTTATTTCTTGCTTTATTTTTTGCCTTGTGTGCGATTTCTAATCTATTTAAGTGTTAACTATAATTTTTTTTCTTTAGAAAATAGCCATTAATTTTTTTACCACTTAAACTAATACTAAAACATTGTCAATATCGTTTAGATGTGTCTAAAAAAAGAACTAGAATACCGATGTGTGGGCAAACGTCCGCCACTGTCCATGCGAAAGTATAAACGTACGTTGCCACCGCTGTCTGGCGAGGTCCCGGACTACTTTAAGGATTTTACTGCGAAGAAGCATGAGCTCATTGACAGTATAGTTAAATTCAACTGCAACCGTGTGTTTGCGCAAAGGATTTGCTATTATATCAACTATGCGCTCTATATAGGTATTATTCTAATTTATCAGTTCTGTGCTCTTGAAAAATAGAAAAGTTGTGAGTAGGTTTTTGATGTACTTTTATGGATGGTATTTAATGGTCACATACAAAACATATATTGTTAGTACTTAGAACTAAATACATAAATTAACTTTTTTTTCAATCTGAAAACATTTTATACGTATTTTGACTCCATTGACTTTCTCTAAAGAATCTTTACATCTTGACGGCTCGGTTAAAATTTTTTTTTTTTTCGATGATTTACAAACCGGGCTCAACGCTTTTGGAGTAAACTCTCCATACCAGATCAATGGCCTTCCTGCCGCGTCATACCCACGCAATCTCTTTGCGTTCCTTGCTTCGATCGCCAGTGTTGAATTCATATAAAAGTTTACAACTCCGCTGCAGAAATTATACCACGACTGCCTCGCACGCCAAGTTCAAAGCCGCTGTCGCGTCTGCTGCCCCTGCCGTGTTTGTGTCGCGCACACGCGACCCGTACGTCAATGCAGCACTGAAAACGCGTATTTTTGATGACTGTTTTTCCCGTAGAGATGGCGCTTCCGCCTCCACCTCTGTAGCCGCTACTGGGCGCGCGCCAGCCCACCGCCTATTTCTCTACAGTAACGACCCTGCGGTACTGCTTGGCCGGCACGGCAACGCGTGGTGCGACGCGGTGCTACCACTTGCACGCACCCTAGATCTCCCTATACTGCGGCGCCGCTCTGGCGGAAGTACTGTTGCAGTCGACGCCGGCACAGTGTGCTTTGCAAGCACAGTGACTTTCCTGCCAGACGTCACGAAAGTCGTCAACGCGCTACCGGCTCGAGTCGCAAAGCGCATACGCCCAAGTAGTATCGTTTCTGCTATTGACGCAACTGGAAGAGAAGATGAAGACGAAGATCCACTGGCTGCAGTTTTTGGCGCACCTCTGGCGGGCGACCCGATGTTTGGCGGGGGCGTGCCTGTTACGGCCAACGGTATCAGCGTGCTCGTAGACGGGCCAACTACAAAACTTGCTTACGATGCGGCGAAAAACCCGTTTGTTGTGACAGCGCAAGATGATCTCGCCAGCATTGTCGCACTTGAGTGCGTTTCTACCAATCCACGGGTCCATGAAGGCATTGTACACGTGAATTCAAAACTTGACGCGCTCAATGCGCTTGTTCGCGAGGTTCAGCGGAAACCATTTCGAAACATTGACCTTGATCTAGAAGTATTTTTAGATGCCGTTGCTGAGAACTTTCGGGTTAAGTACGGAACTGAAGCGACTTTAGACGCCGGCGCCACCTATAAAGAGACTGAGGACGATAACATTCTTACTGCAGGCCTGTTTGATGAAATTATGGACACACCAGAGCACGACGTCACCGCCGCCGCATTTGTTGCCGTCGATGCCACGTCGCTGGGTGATGGTACATCCACATCTGGATTGGAGAGCTGGGAGTGGGTGTACGGCCGCACTCCTGCGTTCAAACACACTCTATCATTTTACCATGGGGTGGATGACGTTGAGCTTGAATTCAGTGTTGCCCGCGGCCGTGTTGTGGCCGTGAGTTGCAATAGTGACTCTACTGTGGACATCTCATGCATCCCTACTGATGGGAGTGTGAGGTACTGCTATAGCGATCTCGCACGTTATGTGAATGATGAGGCCATGCTTGAATGCTTAAAAGACAACCTTTAACTGTATCTAGACTGTAAATAATAAAATAATATGGTTCACCAACAAAACTACAGTTTTATTGTTAGACCATTTTCTTATAGCGTATTATGACCTATAAAGAATCCAATAATTGTACAAAAAATGGTTAACTCAGATGAGAGTCTACACCATTTGCAATTTTAATTTGGATCACTTTAGTTTTTAACAAAAGAATGATATGAGTAAAGGAATTTGAAAAAATCAACGCTACAGTGCAATAAACCATTAAATATGGGGCTTTTTAAAAATTTTACAACTTAGTTTTTTTGTTGTGAAAGTGTGAGAATACGTACAATAAAAGGTTAAGTGAGTAGGGTCCAGGTTTAATCGACAGTAATAAAACATTTTTGAAAGCAACAACGTTCAGGTAAATTGACTTGACGTTTTGATTTTAATTTTGTGCAATGTTTAAAAAAGTAGCATTGTGATTTTATTACTTGAGCTGTAATTTATTATTTACAAAACAGTACAAAACTCAGAGAAAAAAAGAATGATTGCATGTGTATTAAACAAATAATTAGCATAAGGAATTTTATTTATATAACTTGTGAATGTTTAAATGTTGTGTTAACAAAAACTTTTTGCTGAAAAAAAGAATTCAAAAAAAAAGATTGTGACAAAAAAACTGCAAAAGCTTTTGAAAAGTATTAAAAAATTTGTTTTTTTACATTTAAAACTTTGCTCACATGAAATTAAAATGTTTTTTTTTTTTGACTTAAAACACTACTAGCTGCGCATGAAAGCGTGTGAAATTATTGTTTGAGAGACTTGAGTGTTTGCACATTCATCAGCCTGAGAAACTAAACGGATCAAGCAAATTCTTTAGCTTAATACTTCGCCAACACAAAAAGAGACAAATTCAAAAAACAAGTTTTTGTTAATGAAATCTATTAAAACTAAAAGGCCTTTTTTTTTTGCGAAAAAACAAGCTCCCAATACTAGTATCTTTTTTTTTTGTTGAGAACTATAGATGTTAAATCACAAGGGCGTAAACTTTTATTGCTTGAATAAGTTGATAACAAAAAAGAGATTTGTAAAGCAGGCTACCTGCAGTGACTGGTTTTCATAAAAACCAAAAAGAAAGTGGTGATTTGAAGACTATAAGATGTATATAGTTGTTGGAATTGTGGTTCGTGACTTGAGTAAGAGTATCACAAGTAAATTAAAAACAACTATAAAAACTGACTTTACAAGTTTAAAAATTGTAACTGAAAATGAAAAAAATTAAAACACTACAACAACTGGGATGCACAGATCTGTGATTAAACAAACCTGTACAAATTAGGTGATGGGCAAAACTAGAAGAGAAAAAAAGTAAACCGATTTAAAACTTTTTTTTGCCTGGGGATGAATTAGATAGAAAATCAGTTTATTGTCCTTACATCAAAAAGTTACACATACAAAAAAACATAATAACAATGGGGATGAATTTTCTAATTTTTTTTAGTGTTTTCTGGTTTGACAGTAAAATGAAAAATCAGATCGCTGTTACACTCACAACTGAATAGATTTGTCATTTAATTTTGGTATTTTCTATTTTAAAATAGTTTTTTTTTCTTTTATAATATATACATGTGGTTTGACAAATTCTCACGATTTCGTACTGGCCAATCGAGGCCGATAAGACTACAACACCAGTTTGAGAGGAATCTTCCCATTTCACCATCTCCTAAAGTGGAAACATTTCCTTTTTACAAAAAAAAAAATTAACAAAATCCTTTTTAAAAATTTGATTCTTTTCAAATGGAGGGAAAAAGAGAGTCTGAAAAAACAAAAACAAAAGACAAACCCCATGACTTGTAGCTTCTCATTTTTCTTTTTCAGTAAGGAGTCTTTTTAAAAAAAAAATCAACTTCAATGCTACAATAATAAAAAAAGGTTAGCGGATTTTAGTAAAAAAACTACAATAAACTTGTGTACATTTTTTTTAAATGTTTTTTGTGCACCCATGGGTTAAGCAATGGCGAAAAAACAAAAACAACCCAAATAAAACCCCTAACCCGACTTTAAATCACAGATAGAAAAAACAAAACATAAACAACTCAGGGGGGGGAAAAGTCATATTTATGGTCCTACTGACCAACCCCACGATTGTTGCTGAAAAGTGAAAGAAAAAAAAGAAAGAAAAAGAAATAATCTAACAGTAACAAAAATTTTAAAAAAGAAAGTATTCGAGCGCATTTCCACCCCCGCGGCTTTTACGGGGATTTCAGGAGCAAAGTGGCGCAATAGGCTCTTTTTCTTTCAAACTGCAAATGTCAACAACACTCACTGTACAGAAGACAATACACTTGTTAGTCGACCTACTTCAAGACATGCTCTTTTCTGGTCGAGAACCATCGCAAATACAGTCAGAGTTGCCATCTCTAGGTTTTTTTTTTAGAAAAAAAGTTTAATAGATTAAAAAAACAAAAAATCATTTCAATTAAAAATTAGTATCCGTTATATGGTGATATGATGAAAAAACAATAAAAAGAAAAGAAAACACAAATTAATAAATAAAAAAATGCATGGTTTTAGAAATGGGAACTACACCTTGACAGGGTAGAACATTCTTGAAAAGTAGCCGGGAAGCTCTGGCTTAACAGGCTCCAGCTGCTCCACCGGCTCCTTGTGAACGGGCGGCTTGACGGAAAAGTAGTCACAGGCCTCGTGCTGAACAGGCGTCTCGCCATCAAGAGACGCGTCTTCTTTATTCATACTTGGCAGCGGGAAGTCAAACAATGTACTGGGCGTGTCCACGTTTTGCTGCTCGTGGTACTCGTGCTCATGCTTTTCAGTCTTGTCTAAAAGTACAGAGCGCACCTTGTATTCTCTCGAAATCAGGAGCAGCCCAAATGCAAGCAGAAACAAGCAGCCAGTGAAAATCTGACTGTAAAGAAAGTATGAGTGCGGCGCACCGTAGTCTCTGCGCAGCGCCATCACAGAGGGCACAGAAAAGATGCAGATAATACCGGTGATAAACCAAACCGCACCATATACAGCAAAAAACGAGATATCGTTGCCAATAACACTTGCAGTCATTGGTGATACAGAAACAGCCGAAGCACTTAAAAAGTTGCCAAGCAGGAAACATAGCACACATAATGCAATATAGTTAGGGCATGGAATCCACAGGCCAAACACACAAACGGCAGCAAGAAGCGTGTACAGCAGCGTCATGTTAAAAGGGCCTTGTAAATCAAGCAACAAACCAAGCAAGGGTCTGCCAACAATGCTACCAACGCTGGTGATTGAACTGGCAACGGAACTTTGTGACGAAGAAACCCCCAAAGAGGAACGACCGTATGAAGTCATGGTGAACAAAACAATAGCATTGGCAAAGCACGAGAGAGCAGTCCAAATAATGATGCACCAGATATCGACGCGCTTCACCATGCGTTTGTCAACAACCTTTTCTTTGACGGGCTCGACAGTTTTTTCGTTTACATCATCGGTGGGGAATTTCTTGCAAAGAAAAGCTGTCAGCGCACATCCAACTGATGAAACAATGCCGAGAATGCGCATGGATGAGCGTACGCCTGAAGTGTCAATGATGTGCTGAGCTGCCAGTGTGAATACAACACCACCGAGACCAGAGCCGGCCATTGCCACACCGTTGGCAAGACCTAGCTTTTTGTCAAACCAAGTAGGCACAAGTGCACTGGATGGAATGTAGACCAAAAAAATACCAACACCCTGCAACAGGCCCAAGGTCACGTAAAGCTGACCAATGGTGGACACAAAAGAGCCACCAACAAAACTGGCGGCAATGCAAGCGGCGCCAATGAGAACAACGACTCTGTGTGGAATGTATTTGCAGAGAGCAAGGGCGAAGGGAGAGCCAGCCTGACCGAGACCAAAAGCAATACCAGTAATAAAGTTATAATCCAGAGCAGTTGCTCCAGGGTAGCTAGAGTTATTGAGGAAATCCGCAAGAAAAACGGAAAAACTCGAGTTGATACCCCAACTGCAAGTGTTAATCAGGAATGAAGCCAGCATGATGAGCCATGCATAGCCAGTATCCTTTTTATACACCTTACGCGGTGCAGAGACTGCAGGGAGAGTTGGAGAGGAAAGGTCCAGATGAAGGGACATTAAATGCTAATACTCAGAAATGAGACTGATTTTAAAAATGCAAATGGAATCTAAAATAATTGATTAATGTTTAGAAGAAAGAAGATAAAAAAAACTTTTCATGAGTTGAGAGAAAACATGTCTCTTTTATATAAAAATCTATAAACTCGAGGGAGTTATTTCATGAAGCCCGTACACTCTACTTTAAAAAAACTAATTTATGACTGCGTTAAGAAAGATAATTCTATTTTGAGAACTGTACCCGCTTTTAGTTGATCGTGAAAGTTTAGCGCCAGTTGGGAGGGGAGCGCAGTGTTTTTGCGCTGAGGAAGAAGTGGGAAAAAAAAGAAAAAGAACCACGAAAAGATATTGCCTTTTTCAGGAAGACAGCCCTTCAAAATGAGATTGTTGTTTTCTTTCTTGCATCTAAAAAGTAAATTCTCGTTTTTTTAAAGATTTTTTAAAAATGGAATTTTTGCGTTGAATTTTCTTTTTTATCTAAATTTATTATTTTTATTATAAAAATTTCTTATTTTTGTTTTTTTTTCACTCGGAGAGACCGAAGGTAGGTTAACCTTAATGCCATTAAAGACTGGCACGGCTGAATCATAACGGTTTTTGTGGTCGGAGACTTAAAAAAAAAAGGTTTTTTTTTAAAAACTTTTTTTTTTTTCTCTCTCAGAAATTCCGCCTGAAATGGAAATTCATGGAAAATTTTTTTCATGAAAAATAAAAATTTAAAGAACAACAAATAAAAAAAAATTATTTATTTTTCGAGGGAGGAGGCAAAAGCAAAAGAGAAAAAATTATATCAAACGTAGTAAATAACCGCGATCGCGACATGGACACGAAGACTCATACTTTTTATTGCTAAGCACCACGAGATTATTGCCTTTACAATGCTCATCCTTCCAGAAAGCACGTACATTTGCGTGATTTTTTTTTAATTTTTTTTTTTTTGGTTTTGACAACAGTCGATTTTAATCCTGCAGACACGTTCACGATACTAAAAATAGCATTGTGCACATATGATCGTGACAGTTGAAAAAAATTTCTAGCACTAAATTTTTATTTATTTATTCACGACTACATCTGAGTCTAAAGAAGCCTTGAAAATTGTAATTTTGCGAAAATAAGTGTAAACTGTAGTTTATGTTTTTTAAATTAGTTTATCGTGTTTTTTTTTTTCTTTAATTTTATTGCGTTGTAAATGTTTTAGAACTGACTCTTTGTGCATAGCTCAAGCAAAGCTAAGACTTTTCAGCCAAACTCTCTTTTTTTTTTCTGACTATAGATTCTAAATATACACAGTGTAATCATGATTAAAAAAAATTAAAAAAAGGTAACTAGCCAGCTCTGAATCTGGAATTAGACTTTTTTAAATTTTTGTTTTTGAACCAAAAAAAGAAGCCCCAAAAATTTTTTTTTTCTTTTCTCTTTTGTCGGTAAAAGCCGTGCGATTTTGAATTTTAAAAACCTTTGTCTGCTCCCGTTTGTTCCTGCCTCCCCGGCTCTACTTTTAAAGAAATTTATTTAAAAGTTTTTTTTTTGTTTCTTTTAAAAACTTATGTCGCATTAAAGTACTCACAGATGTAGTATCCAACCCAAATGTCTCAGTCTCTTGACTCTTACCAATATTACTTGACAGCTAGACTTTTAAAAATAAGAATTAAAAACTGTAGATCGTTTTATTCCATTATTGGGAACCACAAAACACCAAAAATTCCCTGTTTGCTTGAAAAAAAAAAACTAAGATTGTTCTCTGATTGCCTATTGTTTGTTGTTAAAATTTTTTTTCATAACAAACAACGATTTAATATCGAAAAAATATCTAGGACTTCAAAAACACTGATCTGACTCCTGTACTTTTTTAAAAACTCTCACTGTAGGCAATAATATAAAATTTTAGATCCGTCAAACTGGTTTTAAAGAAAAAAAAAAAGGTAAATGTATATGAGGGCGCATTTGTGCAAAAAACAACAACAAAAACTTGCTTTCAATTTTCGCTTTCTGTATGCTGGAAACGGCTGGAAATTGGCTCAATGGCATTTACCGCCCACACTAGCTAAAGCGGCACAAGATCAACGGGGGATCGGTAACCACAGCATTACACAGCCTGCTGCACCCTTCCCTCGTGTGCTGTCGAACCACTATTTTGCCATGCCGGGTTGTCTACTCATTTTGTATTTTTTTCCTTTTTCTCTTTCTTTTTCCTTTTTTTTTTTTTTTTTGGAAAAAACAACAACAAAGATGTGTCAAAGTATAAAAATAACAAAGTTCCAATTTTAGCTTTCGCTTGATTGGTTTCGGCCAACTAAATTCAATTGAAGAAAAAAAATTGTGAAATAATAGTTTCTGATTGGCCATAAGAATATTTTAGTTTTCACACAGGGCCGGGGTGAACTACAGAGTTACATCTTCGCCAACTTTTCAACGGTTTATTTTTTTAAGACTTGATTTAGATGACCGATAAAAAGGTTAAAATTCAAAATTTGCAGCAAAAAAAAGATAACTGTATCGTTTACCGGTTGATTGTCAAAAAAATTTCTTTCTCTCAAAGGCGACGGTAGTAAAGGAAAACCCCCGTTTAAGGTAACCCACCTAATCACCTAATAAAAAAGTCTTGCTTTATAGCGGGGAGTTGTTCATTGCGAAATGAGTGAATTTAAATAAAGCATAATCTGTTAGTTTATAGAATTCCTTGAACAAAGCTACATGCCTAAAAGTGAAAAGAAGGTCCGAATAACAGTAAGGTACTGATTCTGATTTTCTTTATCAACTCTCGTTCGTAGCAATTTATAAAATTTAGTATCCGTTGATTTCTTTTAGTCTGCTGTTTTTCGAATAACAGTATCTCAAAAAATTACTTTAGTTTTTTTAAGCTCACACACTAGATATTGTAATATCCTGATTTAACTTGTTTTTAAATCCATTCTCTGGATGCAATCTACAAAAGTCTTTACATCATAAACCTGTTTTTCTTGTTATTTTCTTTTTTTTCCTGATAGATGATCAAAACTATTAGTTTTTTTCTTTCTATGTTTAGTTGTTTTATAGGAAAAAAAGTTGTTGCGACTTCTTAGTAAAGAAAAATTTTGCAATTTCGTATGTGATTTCAAATAGGACAATGTCTTGAATTGCTTATATTAGGGTGTTGTTCATGAGGGGGCTCCTAGTAACGGGGTGACACTGAAATCTTCTCTATGTTAAGTCATGCTACCCACAAAGGCTGAGACCCACATTTCTTGGAAAATTCTTCACAAGTGTAAAGAGTAGAAAAATATTCTAACTCCAGTATCTATACACGACTGGAAACAATAAACAGACTTTAACAAATACCACTCTTACAACCATACAACCACCACCATATGCATAAAGGTGTGTGCTGATCAGTTGAGATCCCTTTGACACTAAAAGGTTCTGCACAGTTCTACACCAATCACAAAGCGGCCCCAATTTTCTCAAGGACAGGCAGAGGGTTTTGAACGACGTGGTCTAAAAGCGCCGTCGTGAATCTCTTGTTCGTCTTATAAGTAAATTGAAACTTTAGAATCTTACCAGTTTGTTGGAGGTATGGGAACCATAATTTAGAGCCAGTAAATAGTTCTTTAGTTGGGAGGGTGTTAAATCGGACAAGAGAACCAAAATCTCTGTCTCTGGCCGTAAAGTCATCAGCCGACATCGCCTCGCTTCGAGTAACGTTTAAAAAAAATTCGCTGAGATCTGTCAGATCTTCTTCAGCTGGATGATCTGTAAAGCTGGTGTTGGTTCCCATCTTGTTTCTTTCTATTCTAGGCCGGTCCGAGCAAAAAAAAATCCCAGTCAAAATTAGAACCCGGAACTAATCACAAAAAGAAAAAACAAAACATGAAAAAGATTAGTCCTGCTGGCCGACCTCGATTGTTGCTAAGAAGTAAAAGAAAAGAAATTGAAAAAAAATCAACATCAAATAGTAAAGAATTCAAGAAAGTATTTAAACGCGTTTCTTACCCTGCGGCTTTCACGGGGGTTTTTAGGAGCAAAGCCGAGCAGTTAGTTCTATCAAGATGCAAATGTCAACTCTCGCCAGTTCCTGCACATAAGACAAAACTTTTCCGACGACCCTCATCAAGACACGCTCTTTCCTGGTCAAAAACCATCGCATAAACACAGTCAGAGTTGCCAATATCTTTAGTCTTTTACAAGAAAAAATTTCTAATATTAAACCACGAACTCACATTAAATCAAAATTCAAACATGCTAAATAGTGATATGATAGCCGCAAGACCATATAACTGGCAATGGTAATACTTTGGAAAGGGAGCATTGCTAGCTGGCAAATAGTAGAAAAATATTGGTGGGGATAAATTATTTGCAGACGACTTAGATTTACAACAAAGTATTTTAAGCGTTATAGTAGCCTTGTTGCTATACTCTTCTACCCAAAGAGAGTTGTGTGGTAGCAAGTACCCCAATCCACTGAAAATAAAATTTTTGCCTCGTTATACCTTTAACAAGTTGTTTTAACTGTGAACAAGTCATGGCGCGTTTGGAAACATATTTTCAAATAATCAAGGTCTGAAACTAAGCGAGATCATAACTGCGAATGTGTCCAGCTGGAAATAGTTTGAACACATTTTCTAAGAGTGCTCTCTACATCTTGAAAAGCACGATATTTTGAAAAAAGTTTCCCCGGAGCTTCATCCAAAAGTTCTACTTGATACCAAGAAGAGCCTTGGAGCGGTAGTCAAGTTCTTAGATTCATTACCGCAACTTCTGTGCTAATGGTTCGCTTGATTAGAGTAGCTAGTCAAAGTTTTAGTGATTGTCAATTTCTGGTATCGACCTACCGGGTTTTATTTATCTCAGATTTTCCTTGACACATGAAGCAATTCATGGAAAATCCGGCGCCATCGAATGCTGATACTACTTGTGTGCGTTGAGAGCGCTACTTTGAGAGTCTCTTAGAGACAATTAATTTTGAATTAATGTCTTCTTTAAATAACTTTTGTTTTTATGTTTTTGTATGTGTAACTTTTTGGATATAAGAACAAAAAACAGATTTTCTATCTATCTAATAGCCTTGTTGTTTAGATCCGCTGAGATAAAGCTTTTGTTTGCAGTTGCGTTTTTGAAAGAGATTTGTTCTGCTTTAGGGTGTGATAAATACTATATAATTTGTTTCTCATGTAAATGGGCATGGGTAGCCGGACAAAAGCTAGTAGGTTGGCCAGAGGCGAGAGAATAAGACAAGAGCACAAGCACTGCAATCAAGCATAAGTCTATCAAGGGATAACTGATGAGTACGGGCAGGTGAAAGAAAACATTTTAGCATGGACGTTGAACAAGGTCAGACGGTTCTATCGACGACGATTTATAGCATAAAGTTACAAAAAATTTATTTTTTCAAGAGACATACAAAAAAGACACTAATTCAAAAACAATTGTCTCAATGACACTCGCAAAGTAGCCTTCTTAGCGAAAAAAAATAGAAAAGAAAATCAATTTTTGAACATTAAAATAAAGCAGCTGGTAGAATTGAAGATAATTTAGCTTGGAGAAAATTAAAATTCAGGATCTCCAGGAAGACGTTTCATAGGCTGATGAGACTTATAAAAGAGGCTGACAAATCTACCACGTTTTACCAACCGGTCTTTGTAGCCTTCAATGTTTAATTTGCTAGGGTCAGGCACACGCGAAAGCGCAACGTATACCTGCCCAGCAGAAAAACAACCACTAACATCAACATTAAGAGATTCAAACTTCTTACCCTGCACTTGATGAATTGTCATTGCCCAACCATAGGTTAAAGGAAATTCCTCTCCGTTAAACATTTGAACAGTTGATGGGATATCGTACCCTTCAAATTTTACAACAGGAAACACTAGATTAGGATGCTTCATTCCAGGCCCAAGAGAGTCCATATCGTAAGGATTTCCATTATACTCAAAGCCAACGATTGTACCTCTAGAGCCAATTCTCATCTGATCGTTGTTAACCAGTCCAATGACCGGAACGCCAACTGCTAAACTCATCAATTTTTCAAATTGGTCTGTGTAAGATATGCTGTTTGTAAGTCTACTTGCCATGTAATGGTTGGTTTTTTCCACTTGTTTGTTGGTAGCATAAACATAGGGTACATCGGGATTAAAAACAGTACCGCAATTTTCAACAAGATATTGATGAACCCCGATTAAAAATTCATCAGAACGAATTTTGTTAAGAATATCAATGAAATCTTGGTGCTTTTGGCGATGGACTTTGGTAAGATTGACCATGAGAGGAAAAACGACTTTCCAGAGAGATGTGTAAAACGCATAATCAACTTTAAATTCTTGAGATTGGCGACTTGGCTTTGGAGAATAATAATAGGCAGGAGGAAGCTGAAAAAAATCCCCGCATCCAATCACTTGCATACCTCCCATGGGTAAATCATTTCCACGCGCGAGTTTGGCGCATTTGTCAATAGCTTTAAAATGTCTAACTGATAGCGTTGAAATTTCATCAATAACAAGAATGTCAAAATCATTCCAACTGCTTCTGTGAGGCTCAAAGCGATTGTCATGAAATGAATAGCCAGCAAAGCTGTAAATAGTTTTGGCATCAGAACCAAACTGTTGGACAGCTACATATGTGCATGCCGTGATAGCCACACGTTTTTTGCTTTCTTTCAAAGATTTTATGATGGAGTGGAGAGTGTAAGTCTTTCCAGTGCCCGCGCTTCCAGTCAAGAAAAAGTTTTTCCCTGCTAAAGCGTGATTGTGTGCTGTTTTCTGCAAGTCTTCAGGTTCCATTTTAGGGAGTGGGAGTGATTTGAAGAAGAAAGAAATAAAGTTTGAAAAAAAGGATAATTTTTCTTTGACAAAAAAAAATCTTAACCAGCTATTCACACCACCAAACTTTTAAAGAAAAAACATTCACACACTAACGACTGTTTAACAATGAACAATTCAAGCCAATCCGTCACCAATAAACCATTAATTACTACAGCTGATTTTGTAGTGAATGTTAAAATAGATTCAAGTAATAAAGTATTTGAAAATTTAGTTATTTTAGGCATCAGTTGTAGTAGTGAAAATACCCCACAAAATGCTTCTGCACGTTCACAAAGAGCGACAACTATTATTGTGAACAAAAAAACTGTTAATGAACTGACTCCTAACAATTCTTTCTAAATTTTTTAAAATAAAGAATTGCGCAAAAGAGTAGATCGTGCAAGTTCTAGCTATCTAACTAACTCAAATAAAATTTATTGGCAACATAGGCTTAAACGACAACCATCAATTCAGATAGCACTTATGGCTGGTTAGGACAAAAACTGTCTATGGCCCAAAGCTGATGATAATCAAAATATATTAGTCAACGTCAAAGTTTTATTCCTGATGACTCAAACCAAAATAGTGAAAGTGTTTCACACGCGTCCTACTTTATCAGTCAGCCTGTCAGTCTGAAGCAAACTAAAGACTAACTCTTAATTAATGGGATGTTAAACAGTCAACTTAGATTCAGAAAAACGTTTTTGCATTGTCACAACACATATCAAAATTGATATGGTAACTTGTCATATGGTTCAACTATGTCTACAAAACATAGCAGTAACATCAATTTATTTGCTATCATATTTATTAAAACCAATTACAGCTTGTTGAGTCAGTCAAAAAAAAATAGACACATGCTTTTGCAGAGCTAAAAAGATTAATGAAACAAGCCCTGAAACTACAAGTTGTGGGCAAACATTTAGGGTGGTCAGACAATAAAAAGAGTGTAGCCAGACAAAAATTTGTGAAGTCAGATAGTGAACATGGTGCCGTCAAACAAAAATAGACACACACAAAATTATGGTGGAGCCAGACCAAAATTTAGAATGGTTTGAAAAAAATTACGCTCATCCAGCATACTTGGATACTGTATACCAAGTAAAAAAAAATAATAGAAAAACAACAACAACAACAACAACAACAACAACAACAACAACAACAACAACAACAACA